>JBBPDB010000040.1:30141070-30156753 GCA_037974465.1 Brachypetersius altus
ATATAACAATGTGTGTCACTGTTGTGGTTAATAACAAATAATCAGCCCATTCTTTTAAACTCTTGGGTTGCTGTTATATAGCTCAGTTAACAGATTTTAACAGTTTACACTAGCAACTGCAAGCCATAATACAGAAACAAATTGGCACCACACAGCAAGATGTAACAGGAAACATTTACCACAGTGCAACAACCCTCAAACGACCACTCAAGATACTGTAGCAACACTGTATCAAACACTAGCAAGCACCTAGAAACCTTTCCGCAACCACCTAGGACACCACTGTAATCAATATATAACATGTTAGTAAAAATGTAAACACCTAGAAACATTATAGCAATCATCTAGCAACACCCCAACAGCTAACTTGCAATATAGTAGCAACCACCAAAATACCACAGAAACCACATGGCAGTACTCTAGTAACCACCAGAGACATCTTAATTTCTTAGTAAACACCCGGAATACCAACAGTGACCACCTAGCGACACTCTAAAGCTGCCTGGAAAACCACAAAACCACCTGAAAATGGCTTCAAACGATTGTTTTATCATCAGTTGTGTTCTGACAGAGATGATATATACAACCTAAAACTAGATGTTTCATCTACACAAGGTATCAATGTGAAGCCTGAACCCTCTCTATGAGCATTTACTCACAGTCACAACACTCCTCTCTGCTGCACTTCATCACATTCAATTAGGCTACTAGAGTGGCTTCAATTAACTCCAGAGAGTGAGAGAGACAGACCAACACACCTTCCATAACAAGCAGGCTCTCTCTCTCTCTCTCTCTCTCACACACACTCACACGCACACACACACACACACACACACACACACACACTACAGCAGCTGCACTTCACTGTTTAAGCCACAACACAGCACATAAGACACAACAGAAACCACCATGACTCTCCAGCAAAAGCAGAGCCAGATGAGTTTAGCGAGACATCTCTTTATCATGGTCTTATTATCTTCAAGAATAAGATCAATAAAAATAAAGTGTGATTTCAATATATACTCTGCTTTGTTTATGTATTTTGTATCTTGTTATGTTTGGAAGCATTAACACTCTAACAGAGCTCTGACACCAGTTGAATATCCTGAGGTTACACAGACACTTCTTAACATGAAACCACTGGACAGAAACTGAGCCTTGATGTGTATTCGGCTCTTATTCAGAAACGGGAACAGCACATCCAACTGAGGACACACACTTACACTGGACAGAGAAATACACAGTGTTACAAGAAGGTGATAAAAGCTTCCTCACACATTTCCAAACATGCAAGCACACACTTTCGTGCACATGAAGCCATTCGCACATGCACACAGGGCTGGGAAATGAAACTGGCCTGCAGAATCAGCAAATTAGCATTCATGTTCTTTCATTCCAACCCCAAAAACCATTCCTGGACCAGTCAAAACAAACCAAAAAGCCAGTTAATTTCTTTCCTTTCACACAGACTGTGTGCAGATCTAATATAATTAAAAAGCAGTGCTGGAAAGCTATTAGACCCACCAGTTGTATTTGTATTGGGGACATGTTCACACAGGCATAAGCTATGTAATTTTACTGCTTGTAAATCAATATGTTGCTCTAAACAGCAGATAGACCGTAATTACTTTCTTGTTCCCCAGACACTGTTAGGACAGCAAACAGGTTATCTGACTAATGCATAGTCTATAAGAAGGTCAGGAGATGTTGATTTCGAATTTGAAGATAATTTAATAATAACACAACAGCAACTTTCACAGAAAACAAATCAAATGTTATCTTAAAAATGTAAATGAAACAATATTTGTCATTTTTTAACTGTATAAGCATGTGATAAATCGATAGAATGCTGAGTCCCGTACACAGGCACCAGGAGTCGCGCAGACCGGTAAATAGGCTGGTAAATCCACTAGTCGATGCTGTGAGAAGCAGTCAATTTGTCGAGGTCAGTGCATAAAATATGGGAATGACTGACCTGCTATCAGTATTTGGATTGATGCACAATTGTTTGTTTTCCTCTGGACTTGCAAAAAACTACTCAGACACATCACACACACACACACACACACACACGCACACACACGCACACACACGCACACACACGCACACACACGCACACACATGCATGCACACACTCATGCACGCACACACTCATGCACGCACACACTCATGCACGTACACACTCATGCACGCACACACTTGAAGGGAATATTCTGAAATATGTGGTGATTTTGGCATGCGGTTCACATCAGGTCATCTCTGTAACACTGTGCTTGAGCCTTAGGGCAACTGAACCAGAACTCCTGCAATGCATACATACACAAGTACACCAGAATAAATACACAGACACAGACACAGACACACACACTTTCTGAAGCTCTGTTCGTTCTGTTTTCCATCATGTTTCATCTGTTCTGTTTTGCCATAGCTACAGGATCAGCTGTGGAATGAATGAGCCATTGAAACAAATATACTATATTAAAAAAAAACAATTGATGGACAGATGGATTTATGGATGACTGGATGAATTAATGTGGGAGTCAGAGTTTGAGTCACTGGAATGCTTGATATTTTGTAGTGTATGTCTGGAAGTGTGGGCTTGGATGCAGCGAAAGGAAACAGTATGTTCATCCCAACATCAATGAGCCACATCCCACTTCATATTAATGGACAGATGTCGCCCGTTGGAAACCCAGCACACACACGGGCACACACACAAGCACAAACGCACATGACCATCACCCAGCGGCCTGAGCAACCCACTGACAAACGGCTCTTTTTGTGGCTGTAATAAGCTAGCAGTGCGGCTAATCGCAACGCAAATAACAAACATCCATCACCCACGACAACCTCTCCATATAGAGCCAGAGGAGAGAGAGAGCGAGTGAAAAAGAAACAAATGAAAATAAGAGACAGAGAGACAGAGAGAGACAGAGACAGAGAGACAGAGAGAGACAGAGACAGAGAGAGAGAGAGAGAGAGAGAGAGAGAAAGAGAGAGAGAGAGAGAGAGAAAGAAAGAGAGAGAGAGAGAGAGAGAGAGAGAGAGAGAGAGAGAGAGAGAGAGAATGGACAGAGAAGAGAAGAGAAGAGAGGAGAAGGAAAGAGAAGAGATAGCCTTTTTATGAGAAGGGATAAAGGGAGAAGAGACAGAAGGAGAGCATGGACAGTGAATGGGTAAGAGAAGAGGAGAAGAGTAATACATGTAGTCAGAAAAGAGAATACATGGCAATAGATGTAGAGTTTGTATGAGAGCAAGAGAAAGAGACACAAAAGAAAGACAGGAGGAGAGAATGGTCAGAATGTGACTGGAAAGAGTAAAGTCATGAATAAATCAAACGAGGAGGGAGGAGAGATTAAAATGGACAGAAAAGGAGAGAGAAAGACAGACGAATGCAAAAACTGAGGGGAAGAAAGAGTAAAAATGAATGTCACTTGAGTGGAAGACTGAAGGCGACTGAAAGGAAATAGGCAAGAGCATAAAAATAAAAATAGAAAGCGAGAAAAAGACGGGGAAGGAAAGAACGAAAGAAAGTGTCAAAGAATCTGCCTCCTCCACTTTCATCGACTACTCCGGGGAATAGCAATGCTGTCTGCAAAGCCTGAATGCGCCGCTCTCCCCCTCTCCCCCACTTCCTTTCCTCCTCTTTCGCCGCTCACCTAGGGATTCCATCCGACTCATTACTGCACCTCACAGCCCAGGCCATCGCCACGGCAACACGGTCAGATCTGTGATTATGGGATGTGTGGCATGCTAGGGCTTCCTGACGCTCTTTACCCAGCTCCCAGCAGGGGGCAGCGCTACAACAACACAGAACCCTTTAATTGCTTCGGCGCGGGGCGAAAAAGAACTGGCTGAATAAGTGGAATCAGGTGGTTGATTACAGAGTCTGAGACAATAATTTACAGGACAACATTTGGACGGAAACGAAGCGGGCCGGGTGCCGTCCAATGCAAGCGACTATTATGAAGCTGATGAGGTGCCTTATCAGGTCTGCCAAAATAGCAACAAATGTAGGCACCACCTGGGCATTAGTGCATTTAAATCCAGAGCACGTTGATGCCACATCTTCTAGTAATCACCAACAAATCCAAAACACTGGGTTGCTTCGCCATACTCATTATTCAGAGGTCATGTTCTTAAACCAGATGTTCTTTGGAGACTGTTGGGTTAGTGTAATCTCGCTCAAGAGTGAGAACTATGTTCCATGCCAGTGTTTCTTAATATTGCTCTTGGGGAGCCCTTGTCCTGCACTTTTTCGATTGTTCCCTGCCTCAGCAGCTGACCAGTTAATTATCAAGGCTTTCAGGAGCTGGATCAGGTATCTTCAGGCAGGATAAAATGGATCCCTGGGAGCAGAATTGAGAAATCCTGTTCTAGGGTAGGGTGGTCAGCATTGGTCTGGGAGATCAGCTGTCCCAAAGGGTTTAATTCCAGCCCTAATTCCGAAGATCTCTGACCTATAGAATTTGAAACAAATCCTAAGGTAATAACTAAAATAGAAAAGTAGACAGGTGCTCTAAAGCACCACACAAGTTCAAGACTAAGTCGTACAACATATCTGATGTTTATACTATCAAAATAGAGATGTAACGTCATGTTAATGAGTGGATTTTGAGTTATTTTCCTGATTGGTTTACTTGCTGAAGCTCTGCCGCACCTTGATCTGCTGCGGACAGAGAGGGTAATAATTTTGCCCCAGGCACATCTAATATTTATATAACTCAGAAATGTTTTACAACTAAGAGGTCTGGTCAGAACACTTTGGTAATAATTCAACTTATCATATTTGGAAAAACCCAGAGGGGGCATCATTATATGGAGCCACTTCTCTGCAAATGGAACTGAGGCATTACAGGAAACATGAATAGATCAATGTACTCTGAGGTAGTAGAGGAGAATTTAATCCAATTGGCCAAGAAAATCAATATGGGGAGAAGGTAAACATTTCAAAAACGACCCTAAGCCTTCAACCAAAATAATTCAAGACTGTTTTTTGAAAAAGGTGAAGGCTTAGCTGTCACGGTCGGTGGCCGCTAGAGGCCACTGTTTTCAGTTTTTTACCTTTGTTTTATATTTTGTATTCTGGAGGGCTTTTATTTTGATGTTTCTGTATGTATCACGTGTCTCCTTTGTTTTCAGCTGCCTTGTGTTTCCCCTCTGATTTAGCCCAGTATTTAGTCTGTCTTTGTGAGTCCATCCTCATGTGTCCATCGCCTTATTTTCTGCCCCTTTTCTTGTTTGCCCTGAAAACACCAACGTTAGCGTAGCCGCTATACAAGGAGTATATTCTGACCTACCTGGTGAGTTTCTGATCAAACCTATTATATTCAAGGCTCCCAAAGCTTGAGCAAAAAATGTTGCTGTGTCTATATATGTGCTCTGGTGAGTCACAGTGTCAACAGTGTCATCGCCATTCAGATCAATACTGACCCCTCTCTTCTGGACCTCTCTTCTAGAGAGATGGATACCTGTCACTATGACAACGGCACTCACACAAAAACAGCATTGTGAGGTCAAGATCCTGGAGAAATGTTGTATAAATCCAGATCATCCAGAGATGGAAGAAAGAGAAATGAGTAATTAGATGGATCGATATTCCAAAATGAATATCCATCCATCTATTTATCCGTTCATTCATCCATTCATGCATCTATTTATCTGTCCATCTTTCACCCATTCAAATAGTTAATGTGTTTAACTTCCCAGTCTTCTGCTTTGAATATTTCATTGCATAATTTTCCATTCAAACATTTCTTATACCACTGCATGGATGGTTTTTCAACTTGCAGGCAAAATTACAAAGAAGCTGAAGCTGAAGTGAGAGGAAGATTTTTTTTTTTGCTTTTTCAACAAAACTTGCATAATGTGGACTGTAAAGCATTGCCTATACTTCACAGCAAACTGGGAGAGACTGGAGAGGTGCTGTATATCTCTCTCAGGCATCATATTCAACAGTTCTTCCCAGACCCACCTTTTTTTTCATACCACCCTTTAAAAAGCTTTCTTGCCCCATGCTACCGCATCACTTATTTATGTTTGCCAAAATAATCTTTTCAAGGAATACCGAAATAATAGACAAACAAACAAATAAAGAACTAATAAAGGGCACGAACCACAGGCTTGTGCAGACTGATGCGTGGGTGAGCGAATGGGTGGCTGAAAGGGTGGAAAAATGAACAGGTGGATAAAAGGTCAAAAACATGGATGCATAGATGGATAGACATGTGAAAAATGGGATGAAGGAGCACATGGACTGGTGGAAGAAGGAATAAATGGGTGGAGGAAAGGGTGCCTATGTCAATAGACAAAAATGTGAATGGAAGAACAATGAAAAGGATGGCTGGATGGATGGATGAAACAATTGTGGATGGAAAAAGAGTGAATGAAATTGCTGGGTGGTTAGGTGAATAGAGATGAATGCTTAGATGAATAGGATGCATGGCTGGAAGGAAAGAGGGTTGAAAAATGGTTGGTTGGTTGAATGTATGGATGGTTGCATGATGAAAGGTTGGATAAATAGATGGATGGATGGATGGATGGATGGATGGATGGATGATGAAAGGTTGGACAAATGGATGGATAGATGGACAGATAGCACAGCATCTGCACTCCAGAATTAGGTTCTGATTGCAGCACTCAGACTAAATGCTGAAGAAAATTGACAGGGAGGTGTGCTGATTAAAAAGGCAAGAACGAAAGAGAGAGAGAGAGAGAGAGAGAGAGAGAGATCAGTAAGCTAGTTAAGGTAAAGCAGCAGCAGCATCCCTGTCTGCTTCTTCCATTTTCCAAAGCCATTAATGGAGAACTGGATGAAGGCTTGACAGGCAAAGAGCTGCTTTTGTTTAGATTGCTGTCAGTTCTAATGAAATGGTGTCAGTGACTCAGAGAAAGAGCTTGATGCTGAAGCTCCATCCCACCCCCCAATACAAACATGCACATTCTCCCTACATAATAACTATTGATCCTTCGACGAGGGAGACAACCACAAAGGGAGAGCTTGAATATGAGTGGGAGAACGAAAGAAAGAGAGCTGGATGGATGGATCTGAAACCTCAACTCGGAGTCAAGTTTTAGCCCATCTCTGAAAAAAGGTGTAATCATAAATAAAACTGTGATGAATGTTATCTAAAGCAGCTTGAAACATAGTGGATTATGGGCTGGTGTAGAGGTTAAGGCACATTGCTGGTCCAGAGAGACAGAATCAGCAAGATATCTTCTAGTGTAGTTCTGTCAATGCTGGTTTTGAAGCACATCTTTAAAGAGAACATTTCAATTTCAGCCAACATGCAGGTTATATAGATATTTAAATGTACAGCTCATCCACATTGTCTTCATCTTTTTAATGGTGTTAAAAGTTGGACACAGCCAGAATCATCTGGTTAATCCAAAAGGCCAATATTAGAGAGATTTATTGGATGAAAAAGAGAAAGCATTGCTTTTTTTTAGTCATCAACCAGCAAACCTTAATTGAACTAGGGCTGTGTCCGCAGGCTTACTCACATTCTACAACAACCCCGCAGTATTCTCTTGAGCAAGCCTGAAGAAATGTGGCCCAAAAATATTCAAACCCCACACCCTCACCCAGTGACAGTGCTAATTGGGCAGCTGGTGGCCTAGTGGCCTAGTGGCCTAGCCCTGTGATCAGAAAGTCCGGGTTCGATTCCCGAGACTACAAGGTACCCTGAGCAAGGTACCGTCCCCACACACTGCTCCCCGGGCTCTGTGTTCATAGCTGCCCCCTGCTTCACTTGGTGAATGGGTTAAATGCAGAGGACGAATTTCGTGCTGTTCACACTATGTGCAGTGGTGTTCACGTATGACCAGATTGTCACTTTCACTAATTCCATTTCTATAATTTATTTTTTACGACAAAATAAATTAAATTATTCAAAAAGATATCAAATGTTTCTAAATAATTAACATATCGAAACTAATAACTGTGCAGAAATGCGTTCTCTGTGTCACGGCTGTCACGCCGCCGTGCTTTTCCCCACTGAAGACAGAGGCAGGCTTCCATGACTGTGGTTTCTTTATTTTCAAAACAAAAAACCAAACCTGGCTCGAGGGCCGATACAGGCATAAACAGAAAGGCAGGAGTGGTACAAAGGGTAAGAGCAATGCAAACGCTGATTGCGATGATGGACCGACACAGAGGTCCACATAAACTTAAATACTTAAGTACACAGACAGACTCTGACAGAAACCAATCACCAAACACAATCACTTTAACTAAACACAAGACACCTGAAACTGGGACACAAGATACAAACATCCACAAAAGTCAAAATAAAAGTCCCCATAACAAAACTAAAAACAGTGACCCCTACCGGCCACTGGCCGAGACATGACACTCTGTAGAAAATGTTTCACATATGACTAGAATTTAGTGGCTAGGCTAGCAGTCAGTGTTCCTATCAGGATTTCCTATGTGCGTATGATATATTTGCATAATTCATGCTGGGTTACATGGTAAGATGAACTGATTAATAACAAAAATGAATCAGCAAATGCTTTTTAACAAATAACAGAATTAAACTTATAGGCCTTAATGTCCCATTAGTAAGTAAACCCTAGTTTAATTCAAATGCAATCAAAATTGTTACTATACATCAGATCATTACAACAACAGGAACTTTAATGGCTCGGCATTCAAGGCTCTGTGTGGGCCAGACAAGTTCACACCAAACTCATTCAGCCATGTCTGTATGGAGCTGTATGGATTTGACCTACGCCAGGCTTCCAACTCTGTGGAAGCCTGGCATAGGCCAAATCCTAAAATCAGGTGTGTCCCAATACTTTTGTCTTTTAGAGTGTATTTGGTCTCTGGAACTTTGTAGGGCCTTAAAATCCATATTGATGATGATTTCATATTGGCAGTGACCCAATTATCAGGGAGTGGGAATTCAGCCATGAGGTTTAATCTCAGACACAAAGGCTTTGCAGTACACATTAATTGAACTGCGGCAGGAGACAAAAGAACAGCGCACTAAAGCAGAACAAAGGACCAAATCCATTTGAAATCAATGTATACTTTCTCTTTAATACAGTGTCCCTTTTCCTTATTAAAGAGTCAGGAGGTGAGGTGAGTTCCACTGACAGGTGACTCAAAGCTCACTGCCCTCACTGGAGCTTTCACCCCATGCGGAGATAACCACGGAGCTCCAAAAGCCCCAGTAAATATTTAATAGGAACGAATGATTGCCTGTGGCATTTAACTTCACACACTTTAACGCCTCTCCTCTCCTGCTCTCTCCTTTCCTCTATTCATCCGTACACTTCTTCACCTCTACTTCTCCTCTCGCTCCATTCTTCCTCACCTGTGCACTTTCTTCAGAACTCTCTCTCTAAGCTGTGCTCATTTTACCTCTTCTTATTTCACCCCATCCTTTGCTCCATCTTAATCTGCTTTATTCTCTCTTTCCTCACTTTCTTCTTATTTTTATTTCACCTCCTGTTTTCAATCTTCTCCCTCCTCTCTTCTAGACTTATCTTGTTCTGTTCTCCTCTCCTTCTGTCCTCTGCTGAGGTTTCTCTCTTCTCTTGCACTCTTCTTTTCTCCCTCTCTTTGTTCTCGTCATTTTCTTTCTTTGTTCTTAGTTCTCCTCCATCTTTATCTATTTTCCTTTTACTCTACTCTTGCCTTGTCTTCTTTAATTCTCCTCCCATCACGCCCTTTCATGTCCTGTGTTTGTTCTCCTTTCTTTTCCTCTAAACCATCGTCATATTTTCCTTTACTCCTTTCTTGCTCCCCGTCTCTCCATTTTCTACTTTTCTACTCTTTCCCTTATCGTCTCTGTCCTCTCTTCTCCACTTCTCTGCTCTCTTCCATCTTCATGTTTTCTTTCATCCTCACATTTTCAGTTTTCTCATCTCCCCTCTCCTCTCCCCTCCATTATTTGATCTATGCCGCAATATTTCTCTTCTCTTCTCCTCTTTTCCTCTATTCCATTTCTCCTCTTTTTGCTTCTTTTTCTTTGTTCAATTTATTTTGTTTTCCTCGTTCTCCTCTCTCTGAGCTTTCGTTGTCTCATCTCTTTTCTCTTCATCTTTCTCCTACTTTTTTTTCTATTGTGTACTTCTAATACTTCCTTCGGTCCTCTCCTCTCCTCTCTTCTCCTCTCCTCCTTTTTTCTCTTCTTCCCTTAACCTCCTTTCCTCCTCTCTTCTTTTTTCTCCTCTCCCCTCTACCCCTCTCCTCCTCACATATTTTCTTCACCTCTTCTCCTTTCTCCTCCCATCTTTTCTTCCCTTCACCTATTTACCTCTCTTCACTACTTCCCCTATTTTTTTCCTCTCTTCTTCTCCTCGTTTCCTCCCATCTTTCCTTCTTATCTCTCTCCTCCCCTCTTCTTTTCTTCTCCACCTTCTCTTCTGTTCTTCATTTCTCCAATTTTCTCTTCTTTTTTCTCCTCTCCTCTCTTTTCTTCCCCTTCTTTTTTCTCATCTTCTCATCTATCTTCTCCTCTTCCCCTACCCTCATTTATTCTCCTCTCTCCCTTTCTTCTACCTCCTGTTTTAATCTTTTCTTTTCCTTCCCTGCTCTCCTCTTAGTCTCCATTTTCTTCTCCCCTCTGCCTGTAATCTCATTTTTTCCTCTCCGCTTCTTTCCTCCCTCCTCTGTCCTCCCACCACCCTCTCTCCTTTCTACCATCACAACAACAATTTTCATTAAAATCGATAAAGAATTTTGTCATCCACTGTTCTCTATAGCTCCTATCTCAATAAGCCCCTCCTCTTATCACAGAGCAGTCTGAGGAGTGCGCAGGCCGTCCATGCTTTAAAATGCTCTCTGCATTGTGAGCATTGTTTTCCCAGACATACAGCCCCATACTTTTGTCCTGCTACATCCTTTTGTGTTTTCCTTTACATGGCCGTGTGACTATAGCTATTACTGACCATCTAGAAGTTCCTTCCGATCAATTGTTGCTCCATCATTTCTACAGTCACTGATTTCCTACAGCAGAGAGCAGCCATTGACTAGGCTAAGCCGAGTTATGGACATTGTCATGATTGCTGATTTACTCGGGACCACACAAAAGTCGCCACAGGGCCACAACTTGGCTGTGACTGGAAATCAATTCCTATGCACATTTAAGACACAGCCACGGACGGCCATAATATGATTGGTCGGCTTTCGTCTGACTCACGTTCATCTCTGACTGACACACTGAGACAACTTTCTGGAGGTTTATTAAATAAAAGTTACCTGGTTATGTCAGAAAATGGAATTTTGGATTGACTGACTGTTCTATTGTTTTCTTTTTCATCAAAATGATTTAACTTCTCATATACGAATCATTTGTCTTGATTTCTGCCATTATGTTTTACACAAGCTGGTCTCACACACACACACACACACACACACACACACACTCGTATATAGTAGTACTGGGCAATGTTAATGTGTTATTATCCCGTTAATGCAGTATTTACTTAACGCCAGCAATTATTTTATTTTTTTTTTATTACTCTTATTTTGAAAGTTGTTTTTTTCTGTACTCGACCACTTTGCTCGCTACTGAACATGCTAACTCCTTCTGATGCTCCCTGATAAAAGAAAAATGTTTCTGCTGGCAGAAAAAACGAAAACAGATTTAGAAATGTTAACTTTCTGTTGCTCGGAAGGTGCCTGATATACTGTTCGTGGCTCCGGACCATGGGCACTGGTGTTCTGGCGATTCATCCTGCCTTGCCGAAAAATAGCTACCATAGCAACAAATTGACAGCAGAGTCTACCCTGCCAAAAAATTGATCCCTTTAAGTTTATAAGATTCATGCTGCCTTGTCAAAAAACGCTACTATGAAGCTTATGCATAATTTGAGAAATAATATTGATTAATAAATATATTTTGTAAGCAGTCTATCTATTCATGCTACCCTGTGAAAAAATGCTCCCTTGAAGTTTATACAGCTCCCAGTGCCCCATGATAGCACAGATTTATGGCCATGGCACTGAATCCCAAGACTGTGGTAGTGCATATGCGCAGAAGGGCATGGTAGCACATCTCACTGGGTAGCATGTTTTGACAGAACACCCGGATGCATGATTAATGGCGGTGGGGGATTATAATGGTTATAAAGTTATAATGGTTCTGATGCCCATGTTCTGGACCTTTATCTATAATAAACTAGACTGGTTTTATATTTGATTTGATTACTGTTTAAGTTAAGATGTACAGAAATATTTTAACTGCAGCTGTGTAGCTGTTTTAAAAGGAGCACTGCTTTTAAAGCTCCTTACTTGTTTAAAATGTTTGGAAACCAAATGTTGTTGCACTTTTGATCATATAGCAGTACTTTTAAAATTAAAGTGCACAATACACTACTTTTGAGTTTTCTTCTTTTTTTTCCCAATTTTGTGTATAACAATGCAATGAATCACAGAAAACCAAGTGATTATGTCATGGTGGGTGTATAAGGAAAAGGGGAGGATGCAAAACTATAGAATAAAGGGAATACAATATTTAATATAAGAACAGAAAACACACTACAGAGAAACACAACAAAACAACTCTGCAAACTAGAAGCAGAAAACACAACCAAAACAGAACGTAATCAAAACAAAAACACAAGGCTCATGCTAGCTATCACTCAGGAGTACATAAAGCAGGGCAGTCCAAGCTGACAGATGAGAATAAACGTGGAATACGGGAACAGAATCTCTCAGGGCACAAACGCCAAATCAAAAATGCATAGCACGAGCCTGTGAAAGAAAAGAGAACAAGAAACATTAATTCAGGGATAAACATTAAGGGTTAAGGTGGGATGAGCATACACACACGTTGGAGAGCAAATACTGGCACGCTGGGAATTATAAGTCTGGGAATTATAAGGCCTACGGAGAAACGAGACGCAGGTAAAACTAATCAGGACACAGGTGAAACTAATCGGGACAGGACGTGATACAAATGTAACGTGGAGACTCAAAAGGGAGGAAGGGAGGAAGGGAGGAACGGAGGTGGATTGGGATGCGGACAGGTGTGGATCTTGAGACAGGAACGGAGACGGAAATGAAAGAACGGAAAACACAGAGACATCGGGGCAAAATAAACAGAAAAACTAATACTCAGGGGACGGGGAGCGGTGTCTATGGGGGAGGGCGAGGCGACCGTGACAGATTAATTAATATATAAATACATATACAGAATGAATGGGCAAAACTTCCCACAGAAACTCTTGAGGCAACACTTCTAAGAAGAGTTAAAGGGGGGACCATCAATTAAAGTCTATGTATTTGAATGTCAAAGTCCCTGGATGTCAAAGTCCCTGTATACACACAAATACATACACAAATAAGCCAATAGCATCACAGAATATGATATACAAATTTCTGTTAACTCACTGTTAAACAAAAAGTCAGGTTCCTATGTTTTTAAGCATAATCACTGCTTTTAGATAAAGAAAACAAATTTTAAAAAATTAAAGCAGTATTTACAAAAAAAACCCCCACTAAACTCTTTAAAGGATTCTTTGACAAAACCCCTGTCTGCTCTGGACATCCTGGACATCCAGTTTAACTACCCTCTGGTACAATATGAAGGTCTTTTGGCAACAGGACCCTCGAAAAAGTCTGACACTAACCTCATCTGTGAGCGACATACGTCTCCCATCAGCGTGTAGCGATCTGTCACCAGGGTGACACCGCTGTCCCGTCCCATGATTCATAAACATCACCGTCTGTCAGATAATATGAAAGGAGCCGTGCGGTGATTGATGGCAGGTGTGTTAGTGTGTGTGTGCGCGCGTGTGTGCCATCACTCTCAGTGACAGACAAATACTCCGGTATGCTATTTGACACATTTAGTTATTTGGATTTGGAGTTATTTTAAGTTTTTAAAAAAAAAATTTATGGTTGGAACAAGTTTGTATTACAATATTTTCTGAGTAACACCAGCTGACCTTTAAAGGCGAACATCTCATGACAAAGCATTTCACGACAAAAGATATTTCTTAAAAATTTGGTTTGGTGAGGGGCTGCACATTGCTCACATTGAGTCGTAGTGTGTTCACAGGCGACTATAAGGGTTAATTAAACAAAAATTATGAGTGAGCAGAAAATAAAATGAAAGTTAAAAGTGATATTTTCTCCAACAGTTTTGAAGTTGAAGTTGAAGTTTATTGTCATATGTACAGAGTACAGTGTACAGAGCACCCTCTTCACAGATAGAACATAAAGACATAAAAGACATGAAAGACAACACAGTGCAGCAGCAGAAGTCTTAAGTTTGTTAAAGTATTAAATTGACAGAGCTGTGTAAATATAAAGTGTTGTGTGCTATAGTGTTATATATAGTATGACACATAGTTTTCTCACAGCAGCTGCATTTTATTTGCAACAAAACTGCACACAGAATCCAAATTGGTGAACAGTGGGTCACTCTGAGCTTTTGGTTACACTCTGGGCTGTCAGAAGGCCGCCCCTCCCCCATACTGGTATGGGTCAGTGGTCCGGGCCGGGAAGCAGAGGGCCACCGTCTGCTGATCTGCTCTGAGTCAGCGACGGGGTGAAGAGGGGACGAGGTGCTGGTTAGGAAACCTTCTGTCAGTTGAGTGGGAGGCTTCTGGGAAAAGATATAGAGAGAGAGAGAGATAGAGAGAGAGAGAGAGAGAAAGAGGAAACTGACAGGAATACAAAAAGGCAGCTTGTTGGTGCCAGCTTTTTTCGTGTGTTTCTATTCTATTCCTCTTCTTTTTTAGCTCTCTTTTCTCCCTCCTTTTCTCTCTCTCTCCTTTCTCTTCTTGCCCTTCTCTGTGTCTCCCTCTCTCTCCCATCTTTCTCTCCTTTCTTCTCTCTCACCCCCTTTCTCTTTTCTCTCTTTAGCCTTTCTACCGAAGATGAAATTTCCTCTTCTCAAAACTCCACTATGCCGACCACACTAATGTGTGGGGTCCCTCTGCTGGCCACAAGCTGTTGAAAGCGAATGAACGCGGTTTTCTCTCACCGAAGAGATGCCGTAACATCTTAGCTACCTAAAAAAAGTCGGACAAGAAGGAGGTTCTAGATACACCTGCACCTGTGGCTGTGTCATGAGTTTGAATAGTCACAGTCAGTGAGGTGGAAATCAAGACTAATGCTATCATTCATCCTTAAAATCCAGAAATATTGACTCACAGAATCAAGGTGTGGTTAATCCAGGACTGTTTACTTATTACAGTTTAAATGTCTTTTGCATTCAAATGAAATGGAGCTACATAAGCACCAACTTGCTCCTAATGATAGAGATTGTGTGTGTGTGTGTGTGTGTGTGTGTGTGTGTGTGTGTGTGTGTGTGTGTGTGTGTGTCACAGAATCAAGCTGCTGTCACACGAGGATTGTTCAGTTCTCACAGCAGTGAGAAGCTCTGGGGTTTTTTTTGCATATAAAATTAAATGTCTTTAATTAAGGCCTCCAGATATAGCTTTGTCTGGAGCTACATAAACACTAAATGTGCCCCTAATGATAGTAAGCGTGTGTGTGTGTGTGTGAGTGTATGTGTGTGCGCACTGGCTGAGCATAGCGGTTCACGCTGCCGTGAAAATCTGCTCATGGCAGCATCATGTAATGACAAAAATACACCCTGACTCCTGCTGCACTCTCTTCTTGGTTCCATTGGCCAGTGCTCAGCCCTGTGCCACTGCTCATCTCCCTGTTTTAGTGCCAGTGTGTGTGTGTGTGTGTGTGTGTGTGTGTGTGTGTGTGT
>JBBPDB010000040.1:30156853-30172144 GCA_037974465.1 Brachypetersius altus
TGTGTGTGTGTGTGTGTGTGTGTGTGTGTGTGTGTGTGTGTGTGTGTGTGTGTGTGTGTGTGTGTGTGTGTGTCTAGAACACTGATGGAGGCCATTCCTCTCTGCAGGTTTTTAATTGGTTGGTAAGAGTACACCTGAGCCCTGTGGACGCCAAGCATGCAAAGCACTGCACAGACACACACAACTGAGTAAGGAGGACAGAAGGGGCTTCAGGGTGCACTCACACACACACACACACACACACACACACACACACACACACACACACACACACACAATTTAAGCAAAGATGCAACAAATAAATGTGGCTTTCAAGCAAACACACCTACACACTGGCACACTGGTGTTAGCGGGTGCTGCTGTTTCTTTTGGAGTATGTTCAGCTTCCCCCATGGAGCCCCCAGAAATGTAGGCACAACTTTCACATTATTTGCAAACTCATCATCTTTTAAGTGTATTTTTTAAAATGGGTTCCATAACCTTGAGTGTTTTTCTCTGAATCCTGGCTTATGACCTTGACATCTGTCTATCTGTCTATGAACTGTCATTTGATAACTCCCATTAGGCAGTTGGTGGCCTAGTGGTTAGGGCATTCGCCCTGTGATCAGGAAGTTGTGGGTTCGATTCCCAAAGACCGCTAGGCACCTCTGAAGTACCCTGAGCAAGGTACCGTCCCCACACTCTGCTCCCCGGGCACCGTGTTCCTGATTGCCCCCTGCTTCACTTGGTGAATGGTTAAATGCAGAGGAAGTATTTCATGCTGTTCACACTGTGTGCTGTGGTGTGTTCACGTATGACCAGACTGTCACTTTTACTTAATAAGAGTCTCATCCAATGGGATTCGTTTTAGTGTTTCTAATCTTTTATATTTGGTACAGTTTTCAAACAGTTCAAATAGAAATCACAGCTTTAAAGAGAGACACCATAAGACATTTTTCTTTGAAAATGAGGCATTTCTAAGGGAACTAAAGTGTTAGAGAGGATCTTGAGCTAGCTGAGCAACCAAGATATTTAGGGCTGGTGGAAGTTGTGACCCTTAGAACACGAGCATAACGAATCCGTGCATCATACGGAAGTTTCCTCGGTTGGTGTCAGACGCTATACTTTGTTTTTTGTTCTTATCTCCCTTAGAACTAAAGTAATTCTAATTAAAACAAAACATTTAATAATACTAACCATACTGGAGTTTTTAAAATTGATAACATAGATTAACAAACAGAACAAAATGCAAATGTATTAGGTTTGAAAACCAAATGAAACATGTCTTTTAACCCGAGAGAACTTTCAGGATAGTCTCTGCCCAAGCAGAGAGCATGCAGGGGAGCAAACACTGGTTTAACACCATTTTTATTTGTTGAAATCAGATTTTACTCATATGCTCATAGTTCTCATAGCTAATGGTTCTAAGAGATAACTGGTAAATCATATCTATCTGCATTCACTGGATGTACACCCAAAAAGAAAGAGAGGCCAGTTTTGCTGTCTTGAATACCAGGCCGCCGATTGTGGTGGAATCACTGGCACTCAAACTTGTGATCCCCTGCAACTGGGCTAATGCATGGATCACGACATCCCACATATGCTTCTGCAAGTATCCTACCCACTACGCCACCACCAAACCTTGTAAAAAGGTAATCAGTGATATTCCCTTCCACTGTCCGTGGTTTAATACAGTGCCTGACCACGTGAAAGACCTGTTAAAGCCATGTCTGGAAGCCATCCACAGTTTGCTTTGTACACTAATTTAAAAAGGGCTTTAAAAACACCAGCTGGATCACACTCTGCTGCTGTTACCCATGTATAAACGTAACCTTTTAAATCAGATTTTACTAATGCACTCTGAGTTCTTGCAAATAAAACTGGTGTGCAACAGTCTAAGACCAGCGTTTGCTGTTTGCTGCTCTTTCTCTTGATGCTCGGCCGCTCTCCGGACTCCCTCCCACTGCGGGTTTTAACCACCCACTTGGGGTCGGAAACTCTCCTGAAAGTTCTTCTGGATTCAAATATCTTTTTTCCTATTTGTTTCTAAAACCTAAAACCTAAGACATTTTGTTTTTTGTTCTTCATGTTAATTTACCTTGAACATAACTGGAGGAACTTACATGTAAGGAGTTGTTTTGCCATATGATGCCATACAATTTACCGTTTGTTATGAAGTCACATCCATGCTTTAGACTCACATCTAAAGCATGGCTTATTTAATAGGACTTGAACGATAACATTGATTTAAATGTCCAATGCCACAGTCTCAAATATCTGTCGATACAGATATTAATCCATTATTATCTTTTCCATTCTCTTGAATAACTAAGCCCTTAATAAGACTTAATAATTTGTCTGGATGCACTTTGAATCCAAACTGGCTTTCTTCCTCCTCTAGAGGGGGTTATGCAAGTCATACGATTTGAGATTTCACACCCATATAGTGTGCAATTTGTCCATTATGGAATTCTAGAGACATAGCTGAATCACCAGTGGCTCTTTGTTAGACATATCATACACTGTTTGGGTGTAGAAGTCTGTATTCTTACATTGGATACTATGTAGGCAGTAGGGAGCCATTTGAGATTACTCATATCATCATATGTGTGTCTCTGATTAGCATCCATGCATTAGGGTCACGCGCCAGGGGAGGACCATAGTAACAACGAGTTGCGCAATGAGTGTGGATGGCGAACAGCTTTTCTGTCTAGCAAAAATAAATCCTATCATATTGCATTTATGTAAAAAATAGGGCTGTCAGATTTAAGAGGGGTGACCTGATACAGCGTTTTTAAACGTTCAATACCGATACCACAACCTCAAATCCACCGATAATGTCTCTTCTCTTGAACAACTAAGCCAATAAGATTTAATTATTTGTCTGAATGCACTCTGCAAACGAAATGATCTGTTTACTCCAGAGGGCGCTATGCAAGTTTCTACATCCATATGGTGCTCAGTTTGTCCATTGTGCAAATCACCAGGGTCTCTTTGTTAGACACATCATACACTATTTGGGTGCAGGCGCAGGTATATGGGTGCTGGAGCACTATGTAGGTAGTTTGAGACAACCTTGCTTCTCATCTGTGTTACTCCTATAATCGTATGTTTTTTTTCTTCTTCTTTATGGTGTGTTGCTCAAAGTTTAGTTAAGCATTTCCATGATAGTTCTGTTGTTTTTTTTTTCCAATATCAGATCCAGTGAATTTGGCCTGTATTGAAGCGATAGCAAAACTGAGCAAAAAATGTATATGCTATTATTAACACCATCATCAAACACCGGTAGTGCAGGCTGAAGTGCAGCTGGTCCTGTGCTGATACAACAAAAACAACTCAAATGATTACATAACCGTTGGCCTCCATATACCTGCTGATGCATTTGCATTTAAAGAGGAGCTGGAACACAGCACAGCACGAACTATATCAATAATTCAGAAAACTATAATGGATAGTATCTTGAGAAAACTATGGATAAAATAAGAGACTAATGCAAGCAACAACGAAGTGTAAAACTCAAGATGAAAAAAATGGGAAAATCCTTCACTGCAACAAGTGTCCATGCGCTGTATCACTAGATATCACTAGACTAATATTCCATATTAATGTCTATGCACTTGGATACAAAGTCACAAATATATATTATATTAACAAAAG
The DNA here is from genome assembly GCA_037974465.1 of Brachypetersius altus. Lineage (NCBI taxonomy): Eukaryota > Metazoa > Chordata > Actinopteri > Characiformes > Alestidae > Brachypetersius > Brachypetersius altus. The sequence continues at coordinate 30,160,490 of JBBPDB010000040.1, forward strand.
TATTGGGACACCTCATCATTATACCAACAGGGACACTGCATTCAGATACATAGACATTCATTCATTCAAATGTCTAAAACAACGCGGAACCTGCAAATATTCACCACATTGCCTTTTTCGTAGCAATATGTTTTTTACTCATTTTAGTTCTAAATGATTAAAAATATATACTTTACTAAAAACATAGATAGTAATCCAAATATAAATTCAGCTAAATTTCCAGTTATTAGTTGATGTCCTCCTGTTTTCATCAAAAGCCCTGCCGCCCAAACGCCCTGCACCTTCTGGCAACACAGCTCAGCATCTCAGGTGAGAATTACAGGCCGACAGCCGTGGTTCTGAAAAAATACCTAAAAATGCTTATTTTTATAGTGTGAAACCCCAAATATGCTCCCAGAACACTTTAATTTAATTTCAAAACCAGTTTAATACAATGCCCTTAATGAAAATATAAAGATAAACCCGTATCCCTACTGTACAGTTTACACTGAACTCCTACAGTGCTAGAATGCAAATACCAATGTTACCCCAGTATTGACTGCACTGTAATTCATACACACCGTTTGGTATGCCTGTCGTTTCCTTTTGTATAAATAGGGTAAATACAGTAATCATTTAATGTATTTTATACTAAAAATATAGAGTAAAATGTAGGAATAATCACCAATCATTATTACAGTTCAATAATTTACTGTTCATCCGGCGGCGAGTTGTATTCTATGAATAACTGGCAGTAAAATACATGAAGAAATATATATTGCCACAAAATATAATATTGGATCTGCAGCTCAGTGTAAACTGTACAGTACAGCGCAGGTTTATCTTAATGTATTAATCTGAGTTTAAAATGAAATTAAAGTGTTCTGGGAGCAAATTTGGGGGTATGTTTAGGGTTTACACTAGAAAAAAAGGCAATTTAGGCTTTTTCTTTTACCAAAAAAAAAGTATACTAGTCAGTCAGTTCGAGTCCACTGTGTGTTGTGTATATGGACATAACAAATGTCCATATACACAACACAGAGCATGTGAACACAGAGCATCAAAATAACCACTACATATCTACTGTATTCCTTGGTATCTGTGGTATCTATTTCCAAAGCCTGACATTCAGAAGCCTTGCAGACTGCAAATGAAGTGTGTGCTCAGTCCAGCGCTGGTCTATCGCTGTCTGCAGTATTATTGTTCCATGTTTTAGGAGTCTTCGGGGTGTTGTGTGGCTCGTCAACTGCCATGCCAATATCAGCCACTATCCATAAAGGCAGCATCAAACATGTTATAACTGCTGCTATTCAGCAGCCCTGGTGCTAAATCCTTCTTTCCCTAAATCATCATAAATATGATAAATATGATTTATGCCTTGTGCTGAAGACACACAAAAAAGCATATGTTGTGAATTTATTTGCAAAATTGGCAAAAATAAAGCAATTTGATTTTGAAAAACCATGCTCAGTATGATGGGACTGGGTTTCTCAGTATGATGGGACTGGGTTTCTCAGTATGATGGGACTGGGTTTCTCAGTATGATGGGACTGGGTTTCTCAGTGTGATGGGACTGGGTTTCTCAGTATGATGGGACTGGGTTTCTCAGTATGATGGGACTGGGTTTCTCATGCATAATATGAATATACGTAAAACACATACAGAAATATGATTTGTGATAAAAGTGGACATGAGACCTGATATCAGATTCTCTCATGTTGGGTTCCAGTTATTGCTGTAGTTTTTGATGCTTATCAATACTACAATTAATGCATTCAAGTCACCTGAGATTGAATTGAACTGCACTACAGTGGATTGGGCATGAACATCACTAAAACTACAGCTAGTGCAGAGGGTGGAAGAGGAGGAGGAAGATGCTGATGAAGATAGCCTGCGCGTGGAGCCAAGTCTCATCAGGAGCTGTTTATTTTGGTGCACGGCTCGAGAGCTGTACTCTATTAGTTAGCGCACACTGTGTTAATTGAGGTCATGTTTTTATGCCATCAGGTCCTCTGCAATTACCAAGAGTGCACAGATCTAAATATAGCCGTGACAGGGTTAAAAAAGCATCCCATTCGCGCTCTAGAGTTTTCACAAAGTGCAAACACTTTTAAATATTTGAATAAACCAATGGCACGCACACACACACACACACACATACACACACGCACACACACACACACACACACGCGCACACACACACTCGCAGAGGGAGAGAACGAGAGTGAGCGAGAAAGAGAATTAAAAGGAGATGCCTTAATTCTTCTCTCGCTATCTCCCCAAAACACACACTCATACACACACAGAGAGAGAAACATACACAGCAACAAACTGTGTGCACATCATTTATCATTTAGTAAAATCCATGCAGATGTTTGGGCGCGATTCTCCCTGGGAATGAGGGTGCATTCAGTGCTCCGAAAGCAGTGTGTGTGTGTGTGTGTGTGTGTGTGTGTGTTTGGGGGGGGTGTTAGTGTGAGAAAGTTTGTGCATGTACTGTAAGTCAGCGAATATTTCTGTACCTCATTGATAACGTATCTGAATCAGCAGCCTCCAGACGTTGACCTTCACAAAAATCAATATACTCCGGCAAAGGGTTCGAACCAGGGAGGAAAACAACTCGGCGGAAGGGTAAATGAAAAAGACTCAACTATAGAAGAATTACTAGAATGCACACAGCCCACTGCGCCCCATCCTAGACGGAGTTTAAAGTGTTGCATATTTTTCAGAGCAAGAGCTCCGAACAAGAGCGATGTACATCTGCATTGGAGATCTGCAATTAGCAATGGCAAAATGACTGGAAATTGACTGGATTTCTATTCCGAAATGATGATAATGCAGCTCAAATAACTTTAACAGCCACACTATATGCCCAAAAGTATCCAGGCACCCCTCCTAATTTGTGAACTCATCTGCACCCCTTGCTGACACATGAATTCAGTTACGCAGATGTCACCAACCAGGTCCATTGGATGATTTTTAAAAGTAGTTCGTGTATTTTGTTGGTGTTGTACACTATATAAAAAAAGCATTGGGATGATTGACCACTACACCAACAGGGACTTTGCAGTTGTAGCGCCCCCTACCTTCTTTTTAACCAGATTAGTAAGAGGCAGCACCAGGTTCAATAGTCTAGTGCCTAAGAGATGTCGAATTAAAGCCCCTCTGATGTCCCTAAATGAAATACTTCTCTTTTGGAAAATCCGTTGAATAAAATCTAACACAACTTCATCGTGTCAAGAACGAACTCTTTTGAATTAATGAAACACTTGGAAAAGTAGGAAAAGGTAAATGAACAATATAACTCAGTTATAGTTTCTAAAATGATATTCTAGTGGGTTACACATTCAAATACATAGACTTTGATATGGAGTTTTTCCCCACTTTGGCTTTCCAGAAGATGTTGGTGTTTCTGTGAGAATTTGTGTCCATTCATTATGCAGATCATTTATTTAAGAGATCAGACACTGATCTTGGATGAGAGGGCCTGGATTGCAGTCTGCCTTCTAGGTACTCTCAAAGGTGTTGGATGGGGTTGAGGTCAGGGCTCTGTGTGGGCCAGTGAAGTTCTTCCACACTGAACTCCTCCAGCCATGTCTTTATGTAGCACGCTTTGTACACTGGGGGACAGTCATGCTGGAACAGAAAAGATTCTTCCCCAAATTGTGTCCACAAAGTTGGAAGCATGGCGTAGTCCAAAATGTCTTGGTCTGCTGAAGCATTAAGATTGCCCTTCACTGGAAGTAAGGGGCCTAGCACAAACTCTGAGAAACAGGGGTGTCCCAATACTTTTGTCCATAAAATGTATCTCAGTAATGTAACGTTTAAAGAAGAGAAAAATCACTCTGAATTTTTAATCAAATTCTATGTAAATGTGAACCATTTCTCCTGTTCATTCATCATGACATGTTTAGTTAAGCTAACACTGCTAAGTTACATTAATACAACCATGTATCATGTCATATACTATTATGAGTTCATCACAGGCTTGTGTTAGCATAACCAGTAATTAGCATTACAGATGCTGTAATGTTAGATGTCATGAATTTAAATTAGCATATGACATAAACGGTCATTACCTGATATTAATCTGCTAATGCTAACATTACACTATATTAATGGGCAAAATCTGTTACGAAAGCATGTGACAACTGGATGTTCACAACCCTAGAACTTTCGCAGGACTTGAATTATTTATTAACTTTGTTTACTGATGCATTTTTCTCTGCCTTGCAGGTTTTTGCAGTATTTTCATCCCTTCCTTATTTAATGTTTTAAAGGGCACCACAGTATAAAGGGCACCTGGTGTTTTGAAATAATGTAAATAAAATGGAAATATCTGTATACAAGGTTTTACAGCAAATGTTGAACTTTATACCCATAAATATACATACACACACACACACACACACACAGGTCCCTTACTTCCATCTTAATGGGTCAGTAAACCAAGACATTTTGGGGAACGCTGTGCTTCCAAATGTTGTGGACACAGTTTGGGGAAGAACCTTTTCTATTCCAGCATAACTGTGTCCCAGTGCATGAAGCAAGCTCCATAAAGACATGGCTGTATAAGTTTGGTGTGGAAGAACTCAGTGGTGTAAAGTATTTGAGTAAACGGACTTCATTACTTTAATTAATGATTTTTGTACTGAGTATCAAAAATATAAGCAACTTTTACTCTCTACTCAACTACATTTTTGATTATATATATGTACTCTTTACTCCACTACATCTGAACGGACACTTACCGTTACTCATTACATTGTGATTGTGTGCGAAAAGTCAGCATCTATATCAGCCACGGCTAATTTCTTGGGCGGAAGAGGCGATATCGCCCTCTGCAGGGTGCTAAAGGTACTGGATGCTATTCACCTATATGTGCTATTTTGAAATATTGAGGTGTTCAATTCCATTTCTATATTAGGAAATAAAAGCTCATAAATAAACTGTTTCTTGTTTTTCACATTTCTCGGTGTTCTTTGAGCCTACATCCAGTACGAGTAAAATACTTAAGTTCTTTAAAAATCAGATACTTTAAGACTTTTACTCAAGTCTTATTGGAATTGGTGACTTGTAACTAGTCATTTTTACAGTAGGCTATCTGTACTTTTACTCAAGTATGTTTTTCATGTACTCTTTACACCTCTGTATACTGTAGACTGTAGATTTCTCCTGCCGTGTCACATGAGATTGCATTGGCTATTAGCACACACACACCTGACCTGAGCAAAGCTATAAATGTGAATTAAAGCAGTTGGTTGTGTTCTACTTCTTTCTTTATAGATATTTCAAAGGAACTTCTTTAGAGGCAGGTTGTGCTGATTGTGCTGTTTTGGCGTTTTTTGCTCATCTGCACATGAGTGTGTAAATCCAAAGTTATATCCAGTTCTATTTCTGATCTCTTGAATGAGCAAAAGAAGGAAGTGAGACCCAAATTTCATTTCATCTTTTCAGTGAGCATGAAGATATTTGCTTTTGTGTTAGAATAGCTTTATAGTATTTTGTGCACACTTATTTACTGTGATATATCTGTAGTTGTCTTAATTAGCACTATTTGAAAAAGCATCTAAGTTAGTGCGCCACTGGCTGTGCATTGTTATTTCATATTCCAACGCAGTCCTTATAAAGCCTCTAAATACAGCAGTCTGATTGGTTGAGCAGTGTACAGTATTGTGTCACCCGCAAACTCTGAAAACTGAGAGAAATGGCTGGTTTGCAACCACTAAAAACCAAAGTGGAATGAAATAATATGAATTAGACCACTCAACATGTTTGCATTAGAACACTAGTTCTGTCAGCTAACAGATGCTCATGCTTGTTAGCTTCAGGTTGAGTGATGGGAGGAGATGCAGGGCCATCCTACTCACCCAGAGGAAAAAACTTTGTCTCCTGATGATACCAACCCTGAAAAGAAATTTGTTTGTTGTATGTCTGTCTGTCTGCCATTGGTGGTCATATGTTACTTTCCTGGAACAGCTGTATTCCAGCTGTATTCCTGCATCATTATAGATTGAGTTGATCTTGACAGGTGAGGGTTTAATGGCTCTTCTTGGATGATGATGATGTCTTATGTGATGCTACATTTACATTCTAATTCGACAGATTTGAGTCTTCCAACTTTTTCTCTGTCAAACGGTGACAAACATAACATTGTAATGATCCTAGTTTAGGCTGAGCTTACATGGTGAAGCGTCCAGTCTTTAACCTTAAACTTCAACCATCAACAAGAGACTAAATACAGTGAGGAACATAAGTATTTGAACACCCTGTGATTCACTGTGAAATCATGGAGGGGTCTGAAATTCACACTGTAGGTGCATTCCTACTGTGAGAGACAGAATGTAAAAAAAAAATCAGGAAATCACATTGTATGATTTGTAAAGAATGTATTTGTATTGCGCTGCTGTGCGTAAGTATTTGAGCACCTGAGAAAATCTGTGTTAAAATTTGGTACAGAAACCTTTGTTTGCAATTACAGAGGTCAAATGTTTCCTGTAGTTCTTGGCCAGGTTTGCACTGCAACAGGGATTTTGGCGACTCCTTCACACAGATCTCCTCTAGATCTGTCAGGCTCCAGGGCTGGCACTGAGCAACACAGATTTTCGGCTCTTTTAAAGAATTTCGATTGGATTTAGGTCTGGAGACTGGCTAGGCCACTCTAGAACCTTGCTATGCTTCTTATGACAAGGAGCCACTCTTTGGTTTTCCTGACTGTGTGCTTCGGGTTATTGTCATGTTGGAAGGACCTTCTTCAGTGCTCTGACTGAGGGAAGGAGTTTGCTGCTCAAAATCTTACAAAACATGGCCCCATTCATCTTCTCCTTAATACAGTGCAGTCGTCCCCTTTCCATTTTTCTCGCGAGGTGTAACTGGCGATAGTGTCACGCTATCACCTCTACGACTGATATATATGATGTCAGAAACAACTCTAAAAACACTTAACTGTCCTTGGAATACCCCTCGACCTTACACTCCTACACACTCTGAGCATGCACGGGGTAGAGCTCTACATTCCTGAGATTCAAATTCTCTAAATTGTTTGAAATCCATCCTCTTTTGATAGAGAATTGTTTTAACTCTGTTCTTTCATTTCTATATAGAATTTCTGGACTGGTACAGGTACCAATAATCAGTATTTGCTACATGTTGTTATCCAAAATGTATGCTATAAGCTCTGTATGATGTGCAGCGAGGGTCCGCAATATGGACAAACTATCAGCCTGCTAATATTGTTTCAAATGGTATGCCCACTCTACCCCATCCATAGAGTCCTTATTGGGGGAAAAATGTCCCAATTTTGGAATAATAGTTTTTGTAATATCACAAAACCAACACACTGAAATAGATCTCCTTATTCTGGCAACAGCAGTTTATCCCCTTTCATACATGCACTGAATCGCCAATATCTTTTATGTTTAAAAATGAAACTTTTGTTGAATTACATGAAAACCTTCATTAGTCAAAACACCTGCAGCGGCAATTTGTCACCTTGTCAGGTCATAAGTGTCCACAGTTCATTGATACACGCAAAGCCTAGCCCATCTGGTACTGATGGATAAGCTGTGTATATAATGTCTTTGTGTGGGTGTTTACATCGGGTGTATATATGTATAGTTTAACTTAAAGAGAGATCCATTTGTTGAACCACCGACAGTTGAATGCAGCTCTAACAGTCTTGTCGCTTGATTTAATCACTGCATAATATAGTTAATGAAATCTCACACAGCCTTCATAATTCCTTTATTTACTTATTTATTTATTTACGTAGTTACTTATTTTTCCTATCTGCTGGTCACATCTCTTTCTTTCTGACATGAGACACTGTCTGTCACACAGCGATATGGAGAGTGAATGTGTCAAAAGGCACACATGGTCACATGGCTTGGGTGATATGAGGTGTTTGTGAGGAGAACAAGAGAGAGCCAATGAATTTGAGAGATAAGTAAAAGCACACAGGCAGAGTGCGGGGAGGTTGAGAGCAAGGAGCTGTAACTCCTCAAGATGATGAAATGACTGTGTCATCCTCTGTGCGTGTCTGAGTGTGCGTGTCTGAGTGTATCCTTTTTGCATGCGTTATGTGTGTGAGACTTCTGAGTCTTTGTCATTCTGCAGTAAAATGGGAATCCACAAAAGCAATACATGTTCTACCTGCTGTTGGCAAAACAAGATAAAATACGCCCTTCACTGTTTTCACACACAATCTACACAAGCTATTATGTACTGTTGCACACTGGACCATCAATCACTTTGGTCAAAACACCAAAAGCCTACAGGGTTATTCAGATGAACATGACTAAAGCATTTAAATGAGTTAAAAGTTATTAGTTAAAAAATAAATCACATTAATGTTGATTTATTTTGTTCTGTTTTGCTTACAATATGATGCCTGGCTAAATCATTAAAAACGCATGGATGTTATAGAGTTCGACTGTTTTGATTAATATTAGATTTTTTTAAATGTTCTTTATATGCTATAACCGCTTCCACTTTCTTGGAAGTCTTTTCACAAGATCTTGGAATGTTTCTGTGGGAATTTGCAGCCCTTTTATTCTGTGGAGCATTGATGGAGTCAGGCACCGATGCTGGACGAGAAGGGATGTGTCGCAGTCTCTGCTGTAGTTCATCCCAAAGGTGTTGGTTGGGGTTGTAGTCAGGGCTCTGTGTGGGCCAGTCAAGTTCTTCAACACTGTAGTCATTCATCCATGTCTTGATGGAGCTTGCTTTGTGCACTGGGACACAGTCATGCAGGATTAGAAAAGGTTCTTCCCCAAACTGTCCACAAAGTTGGAATCATGCCATTGTCCAAAATGTATTGGTCTGCTGAAGCATTAAGATTGCTCTTCCCTGGAAGGAAGGGTGCACCTAGAGTGTCTCAGCATCTGACTAGTTGTCATAAGAGGTAAATGAGTTTAGCTGCTTATAAGTGTAAGAAACCTTTACCTGAGAATATATTTTCAATGATACCTCGTGTTTTGTATGAAGATACTGTATGTCTGTAACTTGTTTTGCATCATTTGGGTATTTGGGATGAAAGTTGTAACATTTCTTATTCAGTTGGTGGTGTTTTTGTGACTTGTTTGATTAAATGAATTGGTAGACTGAAATGAGGTAGCTTGGGGAAATGAATAAAAACAGAAGAATGTAGAACATGATCCCTTTAAAGGCAAAAGCTTCACATGTACAAACAGTGGTCTGTAAATCTTCCATACAGCACTTTTCAACTTCCTTTGGTCTGACTGTTTAATAACTGTGGATGAGTTTGATTGTGGCTGTGTGTATGTGTACCTTTTTTTGTATGACATTCCCATCATAGGACCAGGAGGACACAGTGAAAAGCTGAGCTTTGGTCTGTTTCAGAGACCGGTCATGGGTTCAGTGAGCTTAAGTAATCCATTCTACAAGGACCACACTCTCACACCCACAGCAGAAACTGGAACAAATCTCACTACAGTTCCAAATCTGCAGGATTTACTCCATAAAACCACTTACTTGTTAACTAGGTCATACACTTTGTTAGATGTAGTGGATTTGAAAACAATAAACATCCAGAACTGTAATTAGGGTCATTTTGCATCCAGAAATTGTTTCATATTGTCTGGCCAGTGCTTGATGTACTATTGTAATACGTCTGCTCCACCTGAGTGCAGAGGATGTAGAAAATGGCGACCATTTGCAGTTGGTTTACAGGCTACTTCAGGGCTTGCTCTCCGAAATACTTCCCCCATTTTGCTTCTCTTTAGGAGAGGGGTCACCCAGGTCACGGGCACCTGGTATTTGTATACATTTAAAACCTGTTTAGCAAATTCGCCGTCTATGACTCATCTGTTTCAGTACTAACCATATTTCACAGATGTAGTAACACGCAGTAATGCTAATACTACTGTAGTGGTTTGCCTTCTCTGCACATTACTTTGCATTAGACTAACATCAGTAGAACCACTTTTCCCTTCCATTTCCAGTATTGAGATTTATTCTTCATAAAGTTCTGTGCTTTAAAGTAAACCTTCTTTTATTTGATGCACATCATATAAAATGAGCATCGTAAAGTAGGCTATCATGTTTAGACTCCTCAAACACAGGAAGAAACACACAGCTAACTCGTTATAATATGAAGGGAATGTGTTGTCACATTAAGCCAACTGTCATATGGCTTCAGGCATCAGGCCAAGTGTCGGTAGTCACAAATGAGCAATAGCTCCATGTCAGCATATGAGGAGATAAATGCTGTTTGCAGTTCATTCTCTTTCATTTAAGAGCAGACACACACACACACACACACACACACACACACACACACACACACACACACAGTAAGCAGATTTTTAACTCTGGTGCACATCGCTGGAGATAAGAATTCTAACTACTTTTTCTTTTCAAATGTTTTGTTTTTGTATAAATAATTGTTTTTGAAGTTTTTTAATTGTTTATTAATAGTCTGTTAATTGTTACCATGATGTTGGTCTCTGCAATTCTGATCTCAAAGACGGCTGCAATATGCAAATAAGACGCTGACCAGAAGCTAATGTAAAGTAATCCAGATGTAATGCATAAATGAATTTGACCCATCTTTAACCGTTACAGACACTGATTTACCTGTGTTTTCATAATTACAGTGACGGACAGAAGTATTAGAACACCCTGTGATTTTGCAAGTTCTCTCACTTAGAAATCATGGAGGGGTCTGAAATTCACATTGTAGGTGCATTCCCACTGTGAGAGACAGAATGTAAAAAAAATAATAAATCAGGAAATCACATCATATGATTTGTTACAGCAGTGTAATACAAATAAATTCTTTACAAATCATACAAATCATCCTGATTTTTCTTACATTCTGTCACAGTGGGAATGCACCTACAATGTGAATTTCAGACCCCTCCATCATTTCTAAGTGAGAGAACTTGCAAAATTGCAGAGTGTTCAAATACTTCTGTTCCTCACTGTATATTTATCATAATTCATTCTTACATGACCTTTGCCCAGACACTCTTAATCTGTTAGAATAATACTGGCGGTTTTGTTACTGTGTCTATAGAACTAATAAATGTAAATTACCCTTTTTGATCGGCTGCCCGGTATTACAGCTCAATCAGAAGGAGAAACATGGATTAAACATTCCTTATAACTTCAGGATGAATGAGTGGGACTATATTGCATATACAGGAAATATATGTAAAAGCATTGATTTTGTGGCATTTAAAAAAAACTCCCGCTTTTTTCCCCTAAATGAACTGGATGAATGTGAGGGTTGAATGAACGTTTTGAAATTTTAGCAATACATACTTTAAGCCTCTTTCATTCCAGAAAAGTTATGATATGGGTCCCTCAATGCATTGAAAGACATTACAAACACAATGTGTTTTGTCCATATTGTGCTGCCCTAGAAAATACACAGAAACATGAGCTCTAAAGCTGCTCTAACACGTGGACATTTGAACTATTTTCATTCAACTTTGAACATGCGCCAACTGCTCGTTTTATTTTCCTGTTTAATGTACAAACATTTTCTTTTTACCCACGCAGCACTAAGCTAACAGTCATCTACTTTTACTTTCATTTACATTTACATTTAAGGCATTTATCAGACGCTTTTGTGCAAAGCGACTTTCATTCTCTAACTACAGGGGGCAGTCTCTCCCTGGAGCAACTTGGGGTTAAGGGTCTTGCTCAGGG
>JBBPDB010000040.1:30181257-30191723 GCA_037974465.1 Brachypetersius altus
CCACAGCATATTCTCTCTTGGTGCTAACAGAGCTAGCGCTAGTGCTAACTCTGTTAGCTGGGACAGGAGAGTTTAGAAAACCATGCCTACTTTTGCGCTGAGCGCAGCGCGTTCTCGCTGTTTTTTGAGAGGACGTGCAAACACTCGCGGCGAGCACAGCGCGTTCGGTCTGAAAGCCCCAAGAGTGAGGCGGGTTTAAAAAAGGCGTGATCCGGAAAAGTCACGAACCAGAGAGAGAGAGAGAGAGAGAGACAACCAGACAGAGAGAGAGAGTAAATCCGTGCTAAAATATCAAGGTGAAAGTCATATAGCTTGCGTAGTAAAGACCCAGCCCCCAACCCAACTTTGTGAATAGATTAATGGTGATATTTATTTTATCACGCGATAAGAGTCTCGCGTTAACGGCCCAGCACTAATATAGATCATTTTATATATATATATTCGATAACAATGTTTTGATCAATATGGGTTTAGGATGTGTGTAAACATAATCGCTTCTAGAAAAAAACTTTACAGGAGAGGAAAAACAATTTTAAGATTAAATGGAAGTTATTTTGGGTGATTATATGAATTTAAGTCATTTCGGGCCATTTATATTGGTCCATTCATCATGAAATCCTACCAAAGTCTGGGTAAGATTGTGTAAAAAAAAGAACGAAAGTGTCACGGCTGGAGGGCTAGCCCTCAGCCGTGAGCTACCTCGGGGCACGACCCAATACTCAGACCAGGGATTCATGCTGGCTAGACTTTATTTACAACGAGAAGAAACATAGAAACAAAAAAACAGGCATGAGGGCCATCAGAACAGGAAGTAGATACCAGGATGCAGGCTACACACGAAAATGAGGTGCTGATGTGAGGCGAAATGAGGCGATGGACAGATAGTGAGGATAAACACAAACAGGACTTAAATACAAACAGAAATCAGTAGGCAAAACACAAAACAGGTGACAACCAAAAAACATGTGACACAAGAACAGAACAGGGAATCAAAATAAAAGTCCCAAAACATGAACAGAAACAGAACCAACATCTGAAAAGCCAGACCGTTACAGAGAGAAAAGGATAAAAGAAAGCAAAATGACCAACAAAACCAACTAAAGGTTTTGGTACAACAGCAGCCTTTTCTATATTATATATTTATTACATAATAATAAGAGTAGTGATAATGTGCATTCAAGAAACAAATGGAAGAGCAAGCTAAAGGTAAAGGCGCACTGCATCACTTACCAAACCAGCATAAGAAGCTCATTTATATACTGAATTACTACACATGAACACAGATGTTCACAGACATATGTGCCTTAAATTATGTAATAGTATATTGCAATATACATGTAGATCATTTAATCTGCCGTTTTGATTTAATGCATGACCTTAAGCAACTGGGGCACAGCACAGCACTCATGTATTAAAGTATTAACTGCGCAATGATTGAAACTGGCATTTGCGTGTGTTGCGATGTCCAATAATTGAGCATTTAATTTCTGTTGCCATTTGTGAATTGACCTATCCATGAGACACCCACACTGTAAAAAGAAGTTCAAGGCAAGCTGAGGCATTAAGTTTTTAGAGCCTTTTTCAGTATAGCCAAGCATGTTATAAAAGGTCTAACATGGCATTAGCAGTCTTTCCCAAGGACTCCTGGTTGTTTCTTGTGCAGAGAATCAAACAAAAAGCTAATATTACTGGGCTTTAAAAAGACTGTGCCTGAATATTCTGAAGTGTACCATCATAGCAGCAACAGTTCATTAAAGATCGAACTCAGCAGGAAGTTTTACAGGCAACATTTATTGGTTTTGAATGTCTGCAAGCTGTCTGTCTGTATCTGTAGCTTCTCTCATAGAAGTTCACTGAGATAAAGCTGTTACTGGGCCTTTAGAATGATATAGGTGTGGAATTTTCAATGAGTAACAGCAGTCGAATGTTAAAGATCAATGTATATTCTCCAGTACTATGGTATATAAAATGGGTTGTGTCATTATTTTACTTCTGGACCAGCCTTAGATTTGTAAACCCTAGAACATTCACATTTTTGCTTACTTTTATGGCATTTGGCAGACACTCTTATCCAGAGTGACATACATAAGTGGTTTGTAGTCCACAAAGAAAGCACATCCCTCACACTAGTATACCTAGACTTCAATTAAGAGCAGTTAGTTGACCATGATTCTTCAAGAAATGAAGTTAGTGCTCAACCAGGACCTTTTTAGATTTTGTATGTGTGTTAGTTTAGGGCATGAACATGTAGAGGTTTTCCTAAGGGCTCAGTGAGGAGGTAGGTCTGAGAGACACAGCAGTTCTTACAGTCAGGGAGTAGTGTCAGAAGAACCAGTACCAGTATGCTATTTTTGCAAGAGCTATTTATGAAGCTCTTACAAAAACTGTTTTTTTTTTAATCTTTAAATAAGAACACTGTGATTATTACATTAACGCATGGGTGAATATTTTCATTAAAATAAAATGACTCAGCACAAATATTACTCAGTGCACAGAAAAAACTGAGAGCAAGTGGACAGAGTGGACCCATCTACTCCTGGCCTGTACGGAACCCCTTCGATATTTTATATCTCTGTAGTCCTAGTTCGGAATACACTGTTCCTCTCTAATAATAACATGAGAAACAAATCTGGAAAAGTCATGAAAAACAAATAAAAAAAAAAAATGACCAAGATTCATTTGCAGCTACATGAGAACACTCAGGCTATGAAGCAGCAGCTTGTACGGATAAAGCGAATTGAGTTTCTAACTGTATTTGCCAGTGTACTTTATGCTGCTGGGAAATAAACATGGATAAAGTAGAGTCAGAAGACAGACAGGGTGTGTGGTTGACTCCAATATGAGTGGTCGAAAGTCTGGGTTTCGGGGCCCACTCAAGTTAATCAAATTTTTTTTTCTATTTAAAGGTTGAGGAATATTGCCATCTGAAGCCAAATATTATCTTTCCTTATGGATGCTTTATGTGTGTGTGTGTGTGTGTGTGTGTGTGTCTATATACACATACACACACACACACACACACACACACACACACACACACGACAGTCTAAGGAAATTCTGGGTTCCACAGATGGTCCCCTGTAGATAGCAGACTGAAATTGTTTTGGATAGAAGCACCTGCTCAATGCCATAAATGTAAATGTAATATCCTAATGAATGAAAGGACCAAAGGTTTCCCAGCTGATCATTGCCCAGAGCATCACACTCCCTTACCTGACTTGACTTCTTCCTATAGTGCATCATGGTCTTTTCCCCAGCTGAGCAACGCACAAGAAAACATGATTCATCAGACCTGCCCTCCTCCTCCCAATACTCCATAGTCCTGTCCTGATGCTTATATGACCATTGTAAGGGGTTTTGCAAATGGATGGGGTCAGCATAGCCACTCTTTCTCTATGCAGCCCCATACACAACAAGCTCTGATGTTTCTGACACCTTTCTGTCAATGCCAGCATGAACTTTTTTCAGAAGTCTGTGCTACAGCAGCTGTTCTGTGGAATCAGATCATACAGGCTAGCCTTTCCTTGAAGCACTGACCTCTGCACACAAGCAACACCCCACAAGACCTGTTGTTTTGGAGATGCTCTTGGCCCTTGGCAAAGTGGTTTAGATATTTAGGCTTGTCTGTTTCATATATACAGTACAAGCAGAGATTTTTAAGGAGATAAAGAAAGACTTTTAAGGAGTAGTTATTTTTTATACCATTTCAATAGGTCCATTCATCAGAATCATTTCACACAATGTATGCGGTGCCTGAATGAAAACTAAGTATAAGGATTTGACACAAACTCTTATGCCAAAGACATGAAGGTAAATATATACATATGTAATTGTGTGTGAATGTGTCTTATATTGCACTGAACATAAGCGCTTTCATTCCCATTCAGTAGACTGTATTCAGCAAACTGAGCCGTGTCTGTGTGTGTTTGTGTGTGTGTGTGTGTAATTAGCATCTTTTTAATTAAATGCACAAATGCAAGTTTTGCACTTTGACTACGCAGGTCATTCAGAGGACAAAGGGAAGCGTGTGACTAATTAAAAACTGAAACCCACCCCACGCACTGTTTTTTTTTTGTTTTGTTTTAATTCATTGTGAGTCAAGAGGAGAGCCTTTCTTTTGTTTACTGTCGCAGCATGACACAGGAGCGGTGTGTCCTATCTTGCCAGCTTACTAATTAGCTTTAAAGCTGAAGTCAGGGAATAATTGAGGCTCTGTGACAAGAGGAATGTATGAAATATGTAAATAAAAAAGTTGATGCTGCCAGGGGAAAATCCCAGGAACTCCGAACAAAGACAGTTCACCTTAGGGGAGATCAAAACTGATTTTAAAATTATTAAAAAAAAAAAAAAGGAATTGAGGCAATTTTACAACAAGACTAGAGATGAGTAAAAATGTGTCAAATGCTTAAAATGAATTGGGTCATACACCATGAAGTCTTGAATCAGCATTAACTGCATAAATAGAAAGAACTCTAGAGAACTATTGCTTTCCAAACAGTGAGCTCACGATCATCTGTATTGTTGCTGCTGCTCCTTTTTTATATTTTATATTATTTTTTATTAAGGATTTTCATCAATGAATTACCTATTTTTTACCATTAATTAGTTATATGTACAATTATTTTGTATTTTTTTCTTTTGTATTGATTCATTATTATTACTATTATTATTAGCAATAGTAATAGTAGTAGTAGAGCTCATCTCTGCCACTCTAATGCATTCGTGATGGCATCAACATCTATGTTCATTTTCAATTTAAATTCAAACTTTGCGACGTCCAGAAAAAAAAAGAATAAATGAATGAAACTGATAAAACGATGCACTGTTTATTTATTCTTTCGTGACCCTGCCACACATGTCATTATTCCACAATCCTACACGGAGTGGGAGCATATAATCGCAATCCTTCATAGCGATACATATTAATACGCATTACACTTTCATGAGAGATTTCAATTCTTGGCGACATGTAGTCAATAATTTATTGATTTAGCGTGAATAATTGATGAGCGTGTGACTGGAGGATCATTAGGAAGACTAGGGGGCCTTAACTAGCTGGTGCTCTTCTTCATCAATAAGGAATGAGTTTAGAGACCATTATCTAACGCTTCACAAAGATGGATTCAGTCCTGCTGAAGCTGCGATGGAGTCTTAATGGAGGTGTCTGCCACCTTTAAACTTCATTGAGCAAAGATGATGACAGAGAAAAAGGAGAAGGCGGTGGGTTGCTGGAGTGCAGGTGAGCCACATTTCTACTCCAAAAATGACATCTTTTCAATATTTTCAGTAACAAACAACGGACCCCTCGCCCTATATTCTGTATGAGTACTGCATATGAATGATATGGTGTCCAACAAGCGGATGCATTTTCTTCTCTCATATTTCTCCCATGTTCTGCACTGCAAGGGCAAAAGTAATATGATGGAACTTCTAAATAATATTAGGCCATCATATCACAAGGCTGGATAATACACCAATCAGCCCCAATATTAAACCCTGCTGCCTAATAAAGTGTAGGCCCCCCTTGTGCCACTAAGCCAGCTCTGACCAGTTAAGACAGGTACTCTACAAGACCTCTGACGATGTGCTGTGGTATCTGGCATCAACATTTTAGCAGCAGATGCTAAGTCAGGCCTATTCAACTAGCGGCCCACGGGTTAGGTAGTCCCCTGGTACTTTAGCCAAGATTGGCCAATCCGAGCACAGAAATTTCATATCGCAGCCAAAAGAGGCGGGATTTGTCAGAAAAAGCAGAGCATAGCTGGCGGTAACTAAAGAGAATCCAGCCACACACACTCAGCGAGGGGAAAATCACACACAGCGAGGGGACAATCTTTGTAGTTTTAGCTCGTGATGTATCTACTCTAACGACTTTAATGGTTAGAACCGGACAGGGTTAAAACATAGGCATACCGGGCGTGGAACCCCCCATAAACGGACCTGGTGTGAAATCCCCGCCCCCCCCACCCCCAATATTCTGTGGTACCCGAACCCCCAGTGACTTTAGTATCCGGCCCACTTGCTATTGTAGTCGAATAACCCTGCTTTAAGTGCTGTAAGTTAGGAAGTGGAACCGGACTAGTTTGCCCAGCCCTTTTCACAGTTGCTTGGTCAAACGGAGATCTGGAGAAACCTCAAGTCAACACCATGAATTCTTGGTTGTGTTCTTCTGTGCATTCCTGAACACTATCCTGCCACATCAGATGCAACGAGATAATGAATGCTGTTGACTTCAGCTCTCAGGTGGTTTAATACTGTGACTGATCAGTGTATGGCAAAAAAGTATGTGGTAAAACTTGCACAATAAGTGTTTCTTTGAGGTTTTTGAACAAGTTGGAACCGACCAAATACATCAGCAGCTTGGCTGGTCCTCAACCAACTGAAAAAAAAAAAAAATCACATATCACTGCAGACTGACCTGCACTGGCTGCCTGAATTACATTCTACTCATTAACTACAAAGTGACATCTGGGTCAGCACCCAGCTACCCTAATCATCATTTAGGCTTACTCAAAGAACCCCAGAAGTCTGGCTCTGCCATTCCTACATACAAGGTAAACGCAGTCCAGACTGGTCTCGTTCATGCTTCCCTGCCAGTGGAATAAGCTACCAAAGGCTACCAGAATCCCTCTCTATTTAAAAACCTCCTGAAGACTATTCAGTCTATTCAGAGACCAACTTCTCTCCTAATGCACTTGTACCTTCCTGCACTAGACCAACATGAAGATTTCAGCATGCAGAACTAGCTTCTAGTCCTCGAATTGTACAAGTCATTTTTGATAGAAACAGCTATCAAATGAAGGTAATGTAAAGTTGCTATATCATGTGAAAGGTATTAATTTCCAGCATTTAGCAGACGCTTTTATCCAAAGCAACTTCCAATCCCTAACTACAGGGGGCAGTCTCCCTGGAGCAACTTGGGATTAAGGGGGTTGCCCAGGGACCCAATGGTGGTGCTGAAGGTAGGATTTGAACTCATGACCTCTTGGACCAGAGGCAAGTATCCTACCCGCTAGGCCACCACCATCTTGTTTTAGTTTTAACAACAGATTAGAATTGTAGGTAAACAATACCAAAAGTTAAGGTTAAGGTTAAATTAAAGTTTCAAAACCATCTGCTCCCCAGTCATCTAACTCCACGGAAAGTGAGCAGCAAAAACAGTCCATTTTGAAGCTATTATTTATGTTTGTGTCACAAAAACAACCACATTTTCACATTGCACTGTCACCAACACATATAAAAAAATGTACCTGCTGATTAAGGTTAGCGGTGAAACAGGATGAACATTTTGTCAAAGTGTATCCTAAATATTAGGATACACTGTACAAAATACAAAATAAAAGGTTTATAAGTACTTGCCATGTTATTTATGCTCTTGAATTAATGTAATGATGTTTTGATAATCACTGTGTAGGGAAAATTGATGCTTTTAAGCAACTAGATAAATAATAGTAATTATTCTGTTAAGCACACGTAAAGCACACATCTAGCATCTAGCACATGAAAGTTAAATAATGGATTGCCAAAAGATGTTAAGCAATTTAATTAAAGGTTTTAATGACATTATGCAAAAAAAAAAAAAATTGAATAAGGACAGCCTTGAAAGCAGTTCTGAGCTGCACCGTTAATGTAATTCAGTGTTTATGTGCTGCTGTTTAAACTGATTTCCGTGCCTCCCTAATAAAAATATATGAATAAAATGAAATTAAAGCATAACTGACATCAATCAGCCATTCATTACTATGCAGTTTACACCGATGCTTTATGCTTGTTGTCTATACACTCCGTGAAATTGCTTTAAATCTGTCCTTAAAATGCTACATGGTGTAGCATTGAAGCATTGATGATAATCAGAAATGTATGATTGTGAAGCCATTTATCACAACACCACCATATTTCCCACCCCTTACATTCAGCTTGATTTCGCTGCCCATTTTCTCTCTTAAAGCCATTGTTCCACTTTCACATTCCCATTTCATTTCCATCAAAACTAATAAACGTGTCTAAATTGAATCATGAAGGTCTGCAGCAGAGCTGGCATGCCCTGCTCATCAGATGCCAACTTGCTAATCAGCAAGCATGTCAGCACCTTAACACACTAATAAGCTATCTCACGCTGATAAGGAAGCTGTGACGGGAAACGATCGCACCCCCTCCGGTCAGGGGAGTAAGATACGAGGCAGGGCTCTACCGGGGCCCCCTGCTGGGGCTCTGAGAGAGGTTTCAACTCTCTCTAGCTTGGTTAGAGGCAAGCAAGCTGCTTGGCTGTCATTGAGTTGGAAAGCTTGTCTAGCCCAGCTTTCATTTCTTTCTCTCTGTCAGTCTCTCTCTCTCTCTTTCTTTCTCTCCCTTTGGGGACTGGACTCGTGTGGGGTGGCATCTGTCTGATGCTGATAGGCTGGAGTGCACTGGCGCCCCCTGGGGACTGTTTTTCTCTCTCAAAAGACACTTCCAGCCCCCGACCCCCATCTTTTTCTCTCTGGCTAAGAATAAAAGAAAGCTGTCTCTTAGACCAACCTGCAATGAGCTAGCCATTACTGATACCCACTTTTTTATCATTACTGATAAATAGGAGTAATCCAGGATGTTCATTTGTGCACTTTTTAGGTTTGCATTTATTGACTATAGCCCATCTGCCACCCTAAACCATTCATCAATGAAAAGGCCACTGGCAATATGTTACTAGGTGCTGGGCCATTCTCGACTCATTGGGGACACCAACTTGGTGCATCAGGTGCATTTTACAAACCTCAGTGTTACTGAGGACTGAGATACAAGACATGGTTCCAGCAGAGCACCCTGCTGAAGAGAAGAGTCTGCCAACCAAAGAGATCCAGCCAATTCCATACCAATGACAGATTTTTCCTAAAACCATACAGGCGTATGCAAAGTCTGGTGAGTGCACTCATTTTCTGAATCAAAATGAGTTCACAAATCCTGTACAGGAAACAAATTAGCTAGCAATATTCTATTCAGTAAAGAGGGTCCTTTTTCAGGTGTTCTCACCATGGGTTTCCACTGGGGACTCCGGTTTCCTCCCACAATCCGAGGTCATGCACGTCAGTTTGAGATGCTGATTTGCCCTTAGGTGTGACTGTGTCTATGCATCTATATAGCAATAGACTGGCAACTGATCCAGAGTGTTTCTCCAGCTTTCAACCTATGATTGTTGATATGGGCTCCTGTACTCCCCACAACCTGGGATAGCTGGGATATGTGGCACAGAAAATGCATAATGAACATTTAGTCTCAATTAAGGAGATTAAATTCAGCAAAGTTGCATTTAATTTCAGGAGGTCAACCATACATATAACTGACCAGGGGTGCCAACACTTTAGCATCTTACTAAGCCAGCTTCCTCACAGTCAGGCTCCCCCCACCAACAGTGTTTTGGGGGAAGAGCAGGAAGTGCATCATGCGATGAGCTCCACACGAATGAAGGCGTACCCTTTGGTCATAATAGGCACATGTCGGAGGCAAAGATGGATCCCATTACACAGTGTCCCTGGCCTTTACCACATCTGTACAGCTGTGAACGTGATGAATCATGCTGTGATGGGTAATAACCACGAGCACATTGAGTTGTGATTATGATTATAATGCGGAGCTGCACTGATGACTGCTCAAAGGCCAAATAGCTAAAGTACTTCTCCGGGTTCAGTGAGCACACAGGCTGCCCCTTTTAATTGCAAGTATGCATCACACAGCATGTTCCTGAAGGAGGAACAGAGGAGCACGTCTCAGCAGAAGCCGCGTGAAAATGTTGAAAATGTACTTACAGAAACCTTCAGATGGAGCGTATTAAAGTACCTGTAAATTTTAAAGGGCCCATACAATGGAAAACTGAATGTCTCTCACTTTTGTAAATAAAATGAAATATATATAAAATATTTTTTTATGGAGCTGATGTTATTTGGGATATTCTTTCATGTAGCCCTGTCCATTCATGCTGGTTATAAGAGCAGAGATTGGTGACATTCATCGGTCTTAAAGAAACAGTCTGATCAATTACAAGGTACAAATGAATGCAACTGGAGGCCCTGGAGAGGGATAAGAGTGTGTAGAATATAGACACTTAATACCCACTCAGTTCAGAGACCTTATCATAATGTAATTAGTTATTTGTATTAGTGAGGAATGCATACACAGCCCAGATTAGTGCAGTAACTTATCATAAAGTTTCTAGAGAAAACTCCCAGTCTTGCGGTACTGCTAGATTAGTAGGGATTTTCAAAAGCGAATCACTACTGGCACTGCGAAACTAAGCTGAATCCATATTGAAGCAGGAGGATTTTTTTTACGAATAGAAACATGGGGCTAGAGCATAACATTACTATAACGGACTGAAACAGGACCTCAAATCATATTCAATGTCATATTTCAGAACATTCATATTTCATATCATATCTGATTTATTATTACATCACATGCTGCTACACTACTGCTTACATTACTCTGGTCACTGT
>JBBPDB010000040.1:30191823-30203900 GCA_037974465.1 Brachypetersius altus
AGGGGGCCACTCGATACAGATACTAGAATCAGGACTAGGAAGCAACATGCAGGAAACTGAGGCGCTACGTACGACGATGGGCACATAGTGAGGGTAACACAAAACAGGTTTAAATACAGACAGTGATAAGGGGAAGACACAAACCAGCTGGGACTGTATTATAACAAGACACATGAACAGAAACAGCTGAGAACTAAAACAAGACACATGAACAGAAACAACTGAGAACTAAAACACGTGACCAAAGAACAAAACATACTGACATGTCAAAATAAAAGAACCAGAACATGAACAAACAAAAAAACAGAGCAAACAACTGAAAAGCAGACCGAACCGTGACAAAAAGTGGAATAACATTTGGTTTGCAAACACTAATAAACAAATAAGGGGCTTTTTGACAGCAGTGTCCCTTTAACACAGTTACAGTTTAAACATTTCTGTAAATTTCAACATATTAATATAATAAAACCAAATACAAAACCAAAGCTATTTGTCAGGACATTCGTGTTTTTAGCTTGTTGTTGAAAAATGGAGCAGAACCATTATAGCAGCTGCAAAGAGGGACCAACTCCATATGAAAGTGCAGTGTTATTGAAGTCACATTTGGTGTAATGGTCAGGAGTCTTATATGGACAAAAGTAATGGGAATGCTGTACGTGTCAGCTGTTTTTGGCGGGGGTCAGACGTCCCATTACTTTTGTCCATATTAAATAGCTCGTCTGAATTACTTTCAAAATAAAAGGATATTTTAAAACCCGCATTTAACACTCACTAAAATAACTGACGACAATAAGTAAATAATGTGTTAACTCTATAATAACACGTTAACTTTCCAAGCCCTTGTATTTAAGTTTCAAGGGTTTTGTAGTCTGTGTCAGTCACCCATTACCATCCATCACATACCTCATGAACCCTTCTCTACCCGTTCATCCTGAGTCATCTGTGTTAAGTATAGTTTGTTTTAGACCTAAACAATAACACCCCAAAATTACACACCTGCACACTTGGTACAATGATCTGACTGCCAGCTATAGTTATGAATCTGGTAGTCATATAATAACCAAGTCATTAATGAACAAGCACATAGAAAATACATTCTGTGCAAAATTTGTGTTTAAGTCAAACATGTTGTTCATTCAGCG
This sequence comes from Brachypetersius altus, assembly GCA_037974465.1. Lineage (NCBI taxonomy): Eukaryota > Metazoa > Chordata > Actinopteri > Characiformes > Alestidae > Brachypetersius > Brachypetersius altus. The sequence continues at coordinate 30,192,966 of JBBPDB010000040.1, forward strand.
ACTGTGCATTCTTAAGAGTGCAATCTTTGTACAGTGCCTTTCTGGTGTGTTAACCCAATAGAAGAACAAAAAATTGATTTGAAGTGCTTGTCTGCACACATTTCTAAAGAAGCCAATCAAAAAACAATCTTACACTCAATCCCATTCAGTCTCAAATATTTTTGAAGAGCAAACATGGAAAAGCAAAGTGTTTAAACCTGCACAGCTATTTTTGAACATGGTATAGTATGGGGCAGCAAATCAGAACAGAAGTTATTTACACATATCAGACATGGTAACAAAAATATTGTTTAATTACCAAGTTAGGGTTAAATACAGTAAAGTAGAGTGGCCCTTTATGGTCACGCGTGAACACACAGCACAAAGTGTGAAAAATGCAATTCCTTGTGTCAAGTTTCCTTTTGTTTCTGTGCAGAAAAGCTGGCCAGAGAAGTGGCGTGCTGTCACCATCACCTTACACTCCCTCTCTCTCCAGTGAGCCTCACATGATAATCCAGTCTGGAGTGACTCTCTCTTCGTCTCTGACTAACTACTCCACTCTTCGTCTCGGGCTTCGGGTGGCAGATGGAACACGGTCCGAGCGAGGGGAGCTTGGGACGGCGCTGGGGGCTTCCCAAGTCTATTGCAGTGGACAGTGATTGTTCCCCCCCCTCTCTTTCTCTGTTTGTTCTCTGTTCTCAGAGATGTGACTGGCAGAGCTGCTTTGTCTGCTGGCTGTGATCCCGTTTGTGGTGAAAAGCAGAGATTCTATCTACTGGCCTCCAGTAAGGAGTGCCTAAATGCAGTGGGCCCGACTCAGTGGCTGCAACGTCTTTGCAGTCTGGCTGTGTCTGCCTTATCCCCTGCCCAGCTGAGAGTGAAAGGACCTCTGTGATTCTGTTCAAGCAGAATTTCACTTTGTGGACTCTTTCCAGTCGTAGCTTGCTGAGCTCACTCTTTGGTTTGAATTTCTATTAAACACTTTGTTCCTGAAGTTTCCCACAGTTGCGTCCTCCTTACCCACACCAAACATGATGGCATGGCCTCTCTGATGATGTATTTGTATTTGTAGTATATTCAATAGGCATAGCATGTACCTTCACAGGTAACCCTGTCCTTTGTAAAGACCAAATAATGATAAGAATATTGGAAAATTTGTAGAGGTGGGACATTTTGCCAAACCTCACAAGGATACGTGCTGTTTTCACCACTAGTTCAAGGGAAAAGAAAAGGGATATTGCCTTTTGGATACTGAGATTAAGGTTAGGGTTGAGTGGTAGGCATAGTTTTTACAGAGACAATGCTCTTATAAATCTAACAATACCAACAAGAGGTGTGTGTGTGTGTGTGTGTGTGTGTGTGTGTGCTGCAGCAGAACTCACTGATGTGAGGAACATTGCTCTATCCTGACGATTCGCTTCAGTGAGCCCAGTGGTGAGATGTCATGTGAACCCAACTCCAAGGAGCAGAAAATCGAGGAAAAGGGAGAGATGGGGTGAAAAGGGATTTGCTCAGTGATGTGTGAGATGTCTATAATCTCTTAAATACTGCCAGGCTTTTATTGTTTCCGAACTTCATGAGTAAATACAACTGCCCTCTTCCCATTTCACTGCAAGATTGACTCCTTTATACCTGATTAGCCCTATACAATGTCATCTTGTCACTCTCCGTCTTATCAGCAGTACTGACTCAGATCAAAGGGATGTTCTCCTTTCCAAGTTCTCAAGATTCAGGACATTCTAGAAAGTGAAGTACACAAATAGGTACAACCCTAGTGAATCTGTTTTATATTTTCTAAGGACAAATTGGACATGCATTTGGGTATGGTGTTGTAGGTCAGAGAAATTCACAAAACACTTAGTTCACAAATTTGTCTCCTTTAGCATCTAATCATCCCCATAGCTCTAGCTCTAAAGAAAGCAACTATGGCTAATGCTTCAGCCAGACATCAGGCAATAAATGGAGTGCTTGGGTCTACCAGCTCTGTACAACATCCATTTGAATGAGCTCATCAGTGTGTGCTACCCACTTCTCATTAGTATTAATGATGCAGTTTGGAATTCAGCAGGCATGGATAATATACAGCTAGCATGGCTCAGAAATATTACAGTGAAATGTTTTGCACTGAGCTTGAAGCCTCATTCTCATGCCTTGGCACTAGTCATATCAGACTACGAAAATAACATATCAGTTCATCAGAACAACAAGCTTTTAAAAATCCATTGTGTATTCCAAAAACCGAAGTATAATCATTTTAATTTACCATTTTAATATACCAAAATTTAAGATATGACATGTAATTTCTTTAATAACATTGCAGCTTTTTATTTTTGGGTTTTTAAAGATACGATAGAACTTTATTTGTGTCGAGGGAAATTCTTGTGTCATGAGTGTGCTCAGTGCAACAAGAAGATAAGACAACAGGCACTATAAATAAAAAGGCACTAATATAATAAAAAGGCACTAATTCCAGACTGCATTCAGAGTACGGGAGGGTGTAATCGCTAAAGGCTTTACCCCTAACTGTTGTTTGCAATAAAATAACATGTAATACATCAAATTACCTGTTTTGGTAATTTGTTAAAAATACATTAAGTAATATTCATCAAAATGATAAAATCACGTTTTTCTGTTAATGGGTCAGTGTCGAGAAAGTGCGGGAGTGTGTAGTTAAGATGGAAATAGTTTGTATTTGCCGAGTGAAACCTTTAGAAAACGTGTAGAATAGTGTAAAGTAACACTTCTGTGGTCGTTCCCGCGGCAGTGACAGCTGTCTCTTTGTTTGAAATGCGTTCTGATTGGCCGAGTCCACACAAGTCATGTCCTTAATAAAACCCATGAACCGAAGACACTTCTTGTACTTCGCAAGATGTGAACTTTGAATCGGAACCGTGACTGTGGACGTTTCACCGGTGGACGAGAGCGCAAATATAAAGAAGGAAATGCTTTGAGAAATTTCCACTTAACTCATACAAACTCGGAATAGTTTTCATTTTGATTCATGATTTCACTGTGATTCATTTTCATTTAAAAAAATCGAATCGAGTCTTGACCTCAGAATTACCGATAACAAAACTGAACACAGGTATATGTGGTATTTCAAAACTGAACACAGGTATATCTGGTGTTTCAAAACTGAACACAGGTGTATCTGATGTTTCGTTTATTCAGACCTGCTGCGCAGGAACTCATGCCATTAACGCGAGCTTCTACTGCCATCGTGTGTTGACATGCTATAATATTTTTTTATTTTAATCTGCAGTTATAGTCAAATCCACGCATTCTCATTGTAATGGTCTAAATGAGACACGCAGAAGTCCACAGACTGCTGGGAGATAGTGGTTTGCCCCTGGCCTTTTCATCAGGTAAACTGAATGTCTAACTGACCTTATCACAGGCACTCTGATCCAACACTTCCTCCACTGCTAGCATTTACTGCACAAAGGTTAATGGCAGGAGACTATAGTCTGAATGAAGGTCAGAGATTATGCTCTCAACTTCATCGACATTCCCACAACGGAACTGCTGATAAGAGTCAATCTGAGGAGCTGTTTGCCCTCCATCAAAAAAAAAAAAGCTTAATAGGGCTCTGATGTAGCTGAAACATGTTTCTACTTAGTTCTTAGTTCCTGAGCACTATAGTTCTGTTTAGTTTTCCATGTTCAATTTGCAGTTATTCTCAAAAATGAAGGTGCCAAAATGTTTGAGTTCTATCATAGAATAATTATTTTTATTCCCTTGAGCTGTGGTTCTCAAACCATACCCTCAGGTAGGCTACTCCCGAGATGATTACTTTGATAAAAGTTCAAGTCACCAAGTAGAATTCCACTCAAGTAAAAGTCTTAAAGTATCTCGTATTTACTGTTCTTAAGTATTACAAGCATTCTATAACTAACTATACTTGAGTAATGAAAGTACAACTGCAAGTAAATGTTAATAATAATAACACTGTCTAAACATTTAATATTAGAACATTTATTCAGCATTTGAAGCATGGTAAAGAAACAATTTGCCTACATCACACACTTAAAACAGTGCTTAAAAAACTAAACAGGAGTAGACTATTGCTGTAATAAAAAAATCTTTCAGAATTTTTGAATACATAAAAAAAAACAACTATGAGACTTATCTGGCACCTCAAGAAATAAACAATGTCCTCAAAGCCTTAAGAATTTACAGAACACCAACCTGTTTTTTCTAGATAGTTTCATTCAACTCTCCCTCCCTCCCTTTCCTCCTTTTCTGGCACCCTTGCACATAACCCAGTCATTACTTGAAACTGAAAAAAAACCTTTTTATTCTTAAAAGAAGTTGGCTTTCATAATTGCAAGAATTCAGCCTTGCTCTTCTTGGGCTGAAGAAGCCTTTCACAGGCTGCCGATGCTGCTAGAAGTCAAGTATGCATCCAGCTGTTTGGAGCTGTCTTGGGCATTAGATGACTGCAGGCAATAGAAGAAGTCATCTTCATCAGATGCACCTCACCTGTTGACTGCTGGGAGGGATCTTCAATATGCCGCCTGATATAGTCCATTCCTGAAATATAGTGAGCATGAACAAATAAATGATGGAACTTTATAACATGTTATGACCTTAGGCTAAGGTTATAAAACAGTACAATATAATCTTTAATCATTATGAATTTCATTTTATGCATACATTCATTGTTCATTACATCCATATATAACTGATATGGGAATATGTTAATATCACAAAGTAGCGAAACATCAATACATAATTTTTTTACTATATACATGCTGTCTTACAGATTTTGATTGTGGCATCATCCCTTCATCCTCTCTGTGGCAAAAACAGAGAGACTCAAGAGGAGCCTAAATCAGAACATGCCCCCATGCCCCTCCTAACATTACTATAATGGACTGAAACAGGACCTCATATCATAATCAATGTCATATTTTCAGAACATTCACTGTCATATTTCATATCATATCTGATTTATTATTACATCACATGCTGCTACACTACTGCTTATATTACTCTAGTCACCCTGTCTACATTACACTACATTACTCTAGTCACTTTGTTCACTCTGTTTTATATTGCTGTGCTATTATGGCACAATGCACTTTAACATTCCATTTGCACAATGTACATATTGCTGCTACATTTATATAAACACACATAAAAAATAAAAAATTTGGTTCTGCTTGTTTATAATTGTCACTTACTTTAGATTTGTGTTAAAAAATCTCAGATTTATGTTTTAAAAATTTTAAATTTTACTTACATTTATACTTATATCTACTTGTACTCATCTCTTTATTTTAGCTGTGTTTTAGTACATTTTCAGATCTCTTGAATATAAAAATTCATTTATTGTTTATAATGTTTGTACAGTCTGTAAGGAGCGGTCCAGGATTAATTTTACTGTGTGTTGTACTTGTATGACTACGCATGTGACAAATAAAGAACCTTGAATTGAAATTTACAAAAATGAAACAGCTTAATCTCTTAATGTTAAGGATAGAAATCCTCAGTTTTAAAACTGTTTCAACTAACAATGAATGCAGTGAGAGCCTCTTACCAAACAATGTGCTCATGTTGATCCTCTTTTACATTCTGTGATCTAGAAGCGAAGGCTTGAATGCCACTGAGGGAGTTTTATGTGTCATTGTGATCAATACATAATCAGTGAAATGGGTGTATTAAAGCAAGCATGAATTACATTACATGATCATTTACAGCTGTCAGTGTAAGGAGAGAATGCAGTCAGAGATTTGGACTTAAACAGTAATTGTGCTGTTGCTTGCAGACGACAAAACACTCATCATGAATAGTTTAAATCTGTAGCCTTTTTGTAAATAATGTGTGCATGGTTTAGATACTTGTAACAAGAGACTATGCACAACTGGCCCAAACTGTGTTATTGTCATTGTCTGTAAAGGCTCCACATCTACCACCCCACCCCCACCCCCCCCCCCCACACACACACAGCAAAATTCCCTTTATGATGTTTACAAAGCCATATCATTTTATATCACCTGTTTCCAACTGGTCATCATCCCGATTTTTGTTACTCAAGACTGTAAATCAGCTCTGATTAGCTGACCTGAGGGTAGTGTTGTCAAAATGTTCCTATAATCTGTCTATTTCATTTCTTATTTCAGCAAATATGGGAGGGGCTAAACTCTTATAGACTGAAGAGGTGGATATCTGTACATTTATTCGTACAAAAACAGTGAAATTAGCTTAAAAACGTGTTTACAGACTGCATCAAACTTTGACACTGAGCTAAAGAAAAATCAATTTTTCATTATATGTTCCATTTAATAGGACTATTAAGATGTGCTTTCATTTGTGCATTTTGGACTGAACTTAAAATTAGAGAAGAAACACAGTTTGTGCATTAGTAATTACCATAATAAAAAAATTCAAAACCGAATTTGTTCCCAAAGCCCCCAAATGCATGTTAAAGTACTGGAGCTAAATATACAAGTTAGAAGCAGCATTCTGGCCCGGCTCATGTTCAACTCCTACCCGATCTTGAACTTGGTTTAGCATGCACAGGCAGTGCTTCACTACAGCAAGCTTGTGTGTACTTGATCTTTAACCTTGGCTAATTGCCTGTCTACACTAGCTTTCCCAAGGCTTTCTCGCTCTCCGGGCCATTCTGGCAAGCGTTGTTTATCTATTGATTATGGCTATTCCGGAGCTGAAAACATTATTAATCTCATCAGAGCACCACTGAGGCACAGTCAAGGTCCAGTTCATTTGAGAGAGGCTCTGGCTTCGGGTCACCAAGGCCATGCACGCAATGAGAGCTAGAGAGAGAGAGAGAGGACAGACTTAGAAAAAGAATCTCATGAATGAGTAAACAGAAAAGGCAAAATGGGAAGGGCGCTAGGTAGGTTTCCATCCTTGGCATTTTATGAGGACAAAATGTGAAATGTTAGATGTCAGTGCTGTAATAAATATGCTGGAATAATAAAACTGCTGGAAATATCTTTACTGTTTTACAAACAACCCATGTTTAATCAACCTTTTTCACCTCAACATTTTCACCCTATAAAGCATCTGGAATACACCGTGAGTTACATATTCAACAGGAATTTGCTTCATTTAAATGTATTAATACCATGAGACTGACTGTAGAGGTCACTCTACACAAGAATCACATTATATACTGATACATAAGTAAATTAGTATGCCCTTAATGTGCCCATTGCTATTGATAAAAGTTTTTTTTTTATGGATTGATCAATTCTATGCTTATCCCTTAGAACTCAGTGTATTAGTAAAATCTAGGCCGCTCTCCGGACCCCCACCTTTTCTGGGCTTTCCCAATGCACTTGTGGCCCAAGAGTATGCTAAAAGTTGTCCCAACAACAACACAAACTGGAGGAACTTCCATATAAGGAGTTGTTCTGCTATACAACTTAGTATTTATTGAGCTTCCTCACGTTCTTGTGCTTTCTCTTACTCATTTATACTATTGCCAACAAAACAGCTGTGAAAAAGACTGTTACTGAGAATGTGGGTTTTTTTAGATTCTTATATGTTAAGTTATAAATGGCATCCCAATCATGGAACCACTTGATTCTTTTCAGATCCCTTAAAAGGTTCTTTGCAGAAACAAAAGTGGTTCATATAGGACCATAATCCTTTTCGATATCTCTGTTCTTTTTATTTTTTTTAAAGAATGCATTTCTTTTTTAAAGTGATATTGCTATATTAAGTGCATTTTTTTCTAAATTAATTAATAAGATATGAAAAAAGTGCTGTCCTTAAAATTGCATTTTACATTCTTCCTATAAAATGTGTATAAATGCAACATTTTAACACAAAACTTGTGTAACAACAGTTTCCTTTGCAGTGTCATTACATAAAGGATTGATCAATTTGAGGGAGTTTGCAGAATTCGCATGCATATATATTTTTTGTATTTTCCCCAATTTACCCCAATGTCCAAGATTTCTTTCTCTATTTCTCAGGCAACATCATTTTTTTGTATTTGCTGGAGCCAGAAAAAAATAAGAGCCAGTCAGAAACAGATCCAATAGGTGACTGCAACAGAATCCAATAACATCACACTAAAGTAACTAGACTCTGTGTTACTAGCAGCTCTGCTCTTCATTAATAACACAGAGTCTGGGGAGGCTGTGACTTGGGGAGGCTGAGGCACTGTTTCAGCAAAGCCAGGCTTTTAAAAAAAGACAACGTACCCCAGCAAGAAAAAAGACAATATACAGGATTAGATTTCCCAGTCCTTCCAGCGCTTCCAGTACTGCGTGTCACCAGAGACATGAGCAACCATAAAACCCCGCACTGTTGTCTGCCTTCATGTGCCGTTCATCACCCCCTCAGCGCTGTGTTTTACAGCTCCCCCTACTTCCCAGGGGAAGGTCACAAGGTAACACTGAAGTCGTGGCGTGACAGATATGCAAACATGCCTCTCCTGGAGCTCACCTGTCTGTCCCGTTTTCATTGTTTTCACTAACAATTTCCTGAATTTTTCTCGGGAACAACATCAAAGGCAGACAGGAAAAAAGCGCCTCATCCCAGAGATGACAGGACACCTTTCATCTCTCTTTAATTCCCTCGTCTTTTATCACACACTCATTTATTTCAATTCATTCTGTGCCAGCTTAAATAAACAGCGAGACAAAGGGATAGAAACAGAAGAAAGGAAGAACGAAGGGGGAAAGTATGGCAGGTATGCGCCGCAGTACGAGTCGATTCTGCTTTTGAGCATTTAAGGTTGTTTTTGAGGATGACGTTGTAAAATAAATGTGAGCTTTCTCTCAATACAAATCTATCAGTTTATATTTGTGAGGTTCAGCTGACTACAGAGGGGAAATGGCACTGAAACTCAATGGCCCAATAAAATGGATTTTAAAGGTCTTTACTATTAAATCTGCAGCAATGTGAACAGGACAAACCACAAACTAAACATTTGACCATTGGAGTCTTCCTTCACCATCAGTCAGATAGCGGTGCAAGTGTGTTTGTCCTGCGAGGGTTTCTGGACTAATATACTTTTTTAAAAAGATCATATAATGTTCTTTTGAAATGTAAAGCTGTTTTCTGAAATGATAAATAAGGACTGGTGAAGTAAGTGGTGAAATGTACTCCCTAGTCCATGCAACCCATACATGAATCAAGTGTAAACCTATTAAATTCATTGTTTTTGTGACATCATAAAAGCCAACACAATTATCAGTATACCTGCTGAATGAGCCTGCAGTGGTTTAACACCAAACGGGTTTTTGAATGAAACATGTTCTTTTTAAGTTTTGGGAGTTTTATTATGATGACTGAACACAACGGTCTTGTATTTGGTTCATAATGTGTTTCAGCTGACCGGTGTGTTCAGAGAATGAGAAATGTGTTAATTGATTATTTGGTTTGGTATTTAGCTCAGATTGAGGTGGACCTTGGTTGTCGGTGCAGCGTCATGCTGAGTGGTCTTGCGTTTTTGTCCTGTCTCCTTTCGTTTTGAGTCTTGTTTCTGACCTTCGTACCTTTTGTTTTTTGGAAGTCTGCGTTTGTGCCTGCCCTCATTCTGGAGATCAGGGGAATGCTGAAAGTCATTTTTATAAATAGGTCTAAAAGACACTGTAACAAAAATAGCCTGAGAGTTAAGGGACTAACAGAGGTTGTAAAATGATTCTAAACTTTAATATCATAACACTGTATAAAGTCACTAACTCTTGCCTACAGAATTACAACTTGGTCTGCATCCAGCTACCTTAACCCTGTCATTCAGGCTTATGTTCCTACTTGCTCAGTTCGCTCCTCCAAGGAAAATAGTCTGGCTCTGCCATCCCTATACACAAGCTAAACCCAGATAGAGAGAGAGAGAGTGAGAAAGAGGCGGAGTGAGAATGTGGGAGAGAGACATAGGAAGAGAGCATGAGAGAGAGAGAGAGAGAGAGAGAGAGACAGAGACAGAGACAGAGACAGAGAGAAAGAGAGAGATTACTTTAATGTGCATCCCAAAAGTACACCTCCTCAGCATGACTGTGTGTGTGCGAGAGAGTGTGAGTGTGTGTGTTAAAGCCTTTGATTGCTCTGGAGCTAGAAGAGTATGCAGACATCAAAAGGCTTGGCCAGTGTGTTGCCCTGTAGAGACCGGCCCTGCCATACACCACCCATTACAGCTACTACTGTTAGTGTTATTGCTTTAGTTCCCTCTCCTGATGGTGCACAGCCACAGAAGCACACACACACACAAACGTGCACACATGCATGCATGTTCACAGTTGAAAACCCCTGCATACATGCATGTGATCACTTATTCTTAGACATCTCTCCCTTTCATGCAGAAATGTGTGAAAACCTTGTATTTATTTGATCTGGTTTTGATAAATCAATGCTATATGTGACCTTCTTGTGACCTGTGAGCTTCAGAAATCTTTAACCAATGAAAGTAGACATTTAGGAGCAGAGAAGAGTGAGATAAACCATGGTACACTAGAGTACCAAAACCCTGCATATTGACTCCTCAAAAATGAATTCCTAAACAACACATTTGGGCTTGATTTTGGTTGATAGAAAGAAACAAATAAAGGAAGAAAGAAAAAAGAGACAGACTAACAGACAGCCCTTCCAGATCCCTTTAGAAATGTAGTCATTCATTTGCTTTGTACACAATGGCACAATAAAATAGCAATATTGAACACAAACACTAAACAGTAAAATGAAATGCAAGTATCTGACTACACTTCAATGGGATTGCTTTACTGAGTACTTTCTGGAGAAAAGCAATCTCACTACTCATTACTTCGCTACTCTGCTACTTCATTACTCCGTCGCTACTCTACGAATGCAGACAAATCTGTACATATTTGAAAGCACAGAAGTGTATTAGTGTATTTTTGATTTTCAAAAATAGCCAATCATGTTCATTTATGTATTTCACTTAGAGCTGCACAATTAATCGAATTTTAATCACGATCACGATTTTGGCTGCCACGATTAAAGGAAGATGATCGTCGA
>JBBPDB010000040.1:30209963-30225991 GCA_037974465.1 Brachypetersius altus
CCCTTTCATGCGAACTGAATTTCTTTCCGTTTTCTTCACAGGCGCAGCTTTTAGTAACGCAAGGATATCGGCACGTTCTCGAGAGACCAGACGCATCTCGCGAGACAAATCTGATCTCATGAGATCTCATCACACTCCTACTACTTACCATTCAGTGCGGTGTGATAACAGTTCAATATTGTCCTTCTTGGATGAAAACCTTGCTTCTCTAAAATGGCCTTTTTTTTAAGGAATACAGAAAAATTTTACCATTTCCTTGAGGGCTAAATATGGCACCCAAAAAGACATCATTAAAATAACTATAGCTAACTATTAAAATTATGGACCACTCATATGAAAGTTTTGGTTCAAGATATACTGTATGTTGTTGGGATTGCAAGACAGTACAAAACCTCTTCCCCAACACAGTGTATGCCATTGTGGATGTCTGTTAGCTGATGTATCAGAATTGGCAGTTAGTGTTCTACTCTAAGCACATTAGCATTCACAGCAGTACAAAAAGATGTGGCGCACATGCTCCCAGCTGCCATTCAGCTGGATGGGCTCTCCATGGTCCCTCCAAAGTGCACACATGCTCTGAAAATCCACTTCCAGGGCACTGGGGACACACAGCACATGTGGCAGGGCATCCAGGCTACCATCAACATCTCCAACGGCTTTTGACAGTGAAGAGTCCTTTCCAGATGTGCTAAATGGCTTCTACACGCAATTCGTGTCATGGAACAACATGGCAAAAAGGAAGACTACCCCTCCCCTCAATGACCAAGCATCTTGGCTATCTTGGAATTTACAGGATCAACTTTAAAACATCACAGTTCTGTCATACGAAGTTATTATTGTTTGCGGTTGGACTCATTTCACAGCTAAGACATGCCAGAGAAGTAAAATATGTAAACTTATTTTCAAACATCAACACAGGACTGAATACCAGAGTTTATATTATGCTTGTGTCAAACCTCTTTGAATTGAATAGTGTTTTATCGTCCCTGTCAGAAGAATTTTTCATCTGACACTGAAAACCCACAGCTACATGTCTTGTCAACTTATCTAACTCAATAGAATAAAAAATGAATGTTCCATATGGCTTTTAGTACCATTTAGTGAAAGCAGAGCCGCCATTTAGTTTGGAGAAATCCTTATTTTTACAATAGAATTATGAACCAATAACAGCTTCAACAGCCTCTCTCCCGTTCATTCTGTACAAAAGGCTCTGATCAAACGACTCGCACTGTCAGCTCCGTCCCTCGGTTCACCATTCGGTTAAAACAGTAAGAATTCCGGGCCAGTCGCAACAAATACTTGACAAAAATCGCTCAAAACAACTCAGCCAACTTATAGACACTTTTAGCGCAGTGTCATTCTCAATCACTTACTTTTGGAAAAAAAAAAGTGTCCCAGCATCCATCTCCCGGACGCGTCTCTCCAATTTTCTCCTGGAAATTCTTATTTGCTGGCCAAATATCCCCATCAATTGTCTTTAAATGTCCTCAAATATTCCGAATTTGCTCGTCTGTGTGCATTTTCCCCGAGTGAGCGCAGCGGAGCACCTCTTTGTCTACGTCGCTTGACTGATCTGGGAGCTTTTTTGGGGGGTTTATATGCCTGCGTAAGGTCACTCGGCTTCTCCCATATATCACTGGAAACCTCTCGCTATTCGCTACAATCCTGTATATGTAAACTTTGACTTCTGTAACTGGTCAGAATAATGCTCTGTCAAAGCTGGACCAGTAATATGCTGGTCCAGCTGGTCCCTGGGAACCTCCTAGAAACTTGCGGGAGGGCTCATTCAAAACATTACAACCTCAAAGAAGCAAAGAAAGGTGTTTTAATACACCAATCACAGCAAAAGGATGACCACCTATTGGGCCGATTGCGGACCAATGGCCTGTCTCCATTTTATTCTTGTGGCCCAATCAAAAGCCTTTGCGGCCCAGTGGTTGAGAAACCTGGCCATAAGGGATATAAAGTCACAGCTGAAAACCAAATTTGCACATTCGCTTAAATTTTGACAAATTGCAATCACCTCCTCTGTGCAACTGCATCCTTGACTTCCCAAATGGGAGACCTCAGTCAGTCACTATTGAGAACAACTCCAGCACCATCACACTGAATACTGGGGTCCCACAGGACTCTGTGCTAAGACCAGTGAAGTTCATTCTGCTGACCTATGACTGTGGAAAACCATGAGGCTCACCAAGATTATTTCATTTCACTGTGTGTAAATTGATTCCAAATGATTCTCTAATTTTAAATTACAACATGTGTTTTGAAACAGTCTGGATTTGTTTTTCCACAGTGTTATCACACAATCCAAGATCTATCTCAGTCCAAGCACAGGGAGCCATTATTCTCACATAGTGGGTATTTGGGGTGTTAAATACCAGTATGGCTCTGTAGCTGGAGGAGAACAGAAGCTCAAAGGGTTTTGACCTTTCTCAGGTTACAAGTCTGCTGGCTTGCGCTGAAGCTGTGGCCTTTTCAGCCTCATCCCACCGCTCTCTCTGACTCACCTCCCTTTCTCACAAAACTGGACCGGCCTGACTGGGTTACGCAAGGACAGTACAATGATGCAGAACCAGCCTGAAACAACCAAAACTTTCAACTTGTTTAACATCCTTTTTACAGGACCTGTGTGTGATCAACTGGAACTTTTTAGGCCTTAAAGAAGGCCTTGGCAAAGTGCTCGACAACACCACCTGGTGACTTCCACACCAAGATATACTGGGTTTAGAGGTTCCTATAATGCCTAGATTTAGACGAGAGGGTTCTCCTGTACAGATAAGCTTGTAAGGATTTTTGTATTTTGATATAAAACAAACTTTATTTTCTTACTCAGTTAAAAACTTTTGTAGTTTATCAACACACTAAAACCAAGACACACTTAGGTCATATCGCACAAGGCCCTCCCTGATCCCTACTCTCTCCTACAAACACGCACAAAGGCACAAATACTGCAAATCCACAGCAAATAGTGAGGCGCTCATTACCACCACAAACAGTGCAAAACTACAAAGCTGAGTTCCTGAAAATGTATAAAAGGCAGCACAAACAAAAGGACAGGGCAAAACAGATTCTCATTGATTACATAAAAAAGGGGCAACAAAAAGGAACAAAACAAAAAGACAAATAAAAGGAAAGAAAAAGGCAGAGCACAAAGCAAGACAAATAAATGGAAAAGAACAAAACAAAAGGGCAAAGCAGTTGCAGCAGCAACTCTCTGTGCCCTACTGACTCTAGGACACAGCAACGGAGCCCCTGGCGCTGGACACCGCAAACCAAAGGCTTCACATGACCCTCAAATAGCAACAATGTGATGCCCTAGTACACACTTCCAGCCCAGACCTTCGATGGCCAACCAGCATGCCACCCAGAAGCATTTGCCAAAACCGTAGGGCACCTTTTACACGCAATTTCACCGAAATCAAGTATACCAAGGTTGCAGAAGCCCAGACAGCCAAGGGTCTCGCATGGCCTATCTGCTGAGCCTGTTTAATACTGAGAGCTAAAGCATGGTTAATACTGAGAGGTAAACATGCAAGCTAATTGGAGGCATGTCCAAGAAGGAGGAAGCTATGGTGGCTGCGAAAGGACATATTGCCTGAGACAACAAACCCAGCTGCGCCTCCACTGGTTACACCTGCATCATTAAACATATGCTTGCGGTAAAAGGTAAATATACATCGTGAGAAATAAATATAGAACTTAATTACTATTGGATGCACTATATATTATAGCACAGCAGTGAAACACTGCTGTATGCTTACATAAACCTATAATGGCAAAAGTAATGGGGGTCACCTGTTCATTATTATATTCAGGTGGCCAGTGAAGGGGAATCTTAATGATTCAGCATATCAAGACATTTTGGAAAATGCCATGCTTCCAACTTTGTGGATGAAGTTTGGGAAAGACTGTGTACCAAGTCAATAAAGACATAGTGGAATGGAACTTGACTGACCTGCACAGAGCCCTTACCTCATTCCCATCCAGCACCTTTAGGACGAACTGGAATGGAGATTGCGAGTCAGGCCTTCTCATCCAACATCAGTGCATGAGCTCATAAATGCTCTACAGAATGAATGGATGCAAATTCCCACAGTAAAAAAGTGTAAGGTGTTACAGCTATTGGGGGGGGGGATTCCATATTAAAGTCTATGTATTTCAATGCAATGTAATTAAAGTCCCTGCTGGTGGAATGGTCAGGCGTCCCAATACTTTTGTGCATGAAGCGCATACCTATATAAACATTCATGAAGGTACTTACCATGACACCTTCTGTGCTGAAATAAATAAAAATGACCGTTTCAAACAAGCATGAGTTATCCCCAAAAACGACCACGTGTTAAAATAAGCCTCTTTAAATGTCTTCACAGATATGGCAGATATGTCATGCATGGGTTATGTAGATGTTATCATGCATTGACAATGTAGATGCAGCCCTATTAACACTTTACCACAGTTATAGGGAGTGTACATTCCTGCTGGAATGCTGCATATCTTACGGAGAGAGTTGATACGAACAGCTTTCAATACATAAACAGAAAATGAATCAAACTGAGTGTGGTAGCTCATATCAAGCAACGGCATCCTGAAGGTGCAAACAGCATCCTCAGGGGTAAATCTATGTACGTCTGATATGGGCAGTTTAAAGGGAATGCTATCTTGCAGGGTAAAATAGGAATGCAAAACTGATAAGGAATAGTTTTTCAAGTCGAACAGCACTGACGAAATCAGATCTGTGTCATATTTAGGCAAAAAAAATCCAATCTGTGCCACTTCACCCTGGGAATATAAATGTAACTTCTGTGTGCATCCTTACAAAACCGTAGCAAGAAGTGGGAAAGAAAGAAATAAGGAAAATAAGAACACTCCAAAATGTATGTGTGTGTGTGTGTGTGTGTGTGTGTGTGTGTGTGTGCATGGTGGTATCTGTGTGCCAGTGTAGCGTGTAATAGGGAGCAGTTTGAAGTTAATTGAGAAACAGACACAACACTGCAGCGCGTTCCTCAGGCAGTGTCCCACAAGCGCAGCACATTTTCCAGGTCCAGTCTGAGCACACACCACAGGCCCGGCTGGCTGTGGGCTCGTCCGGCCCTGAAAATGTCACCTTCTGAGGCCTGATGCCTGTTTGAAAGCACTAACAGAAGAAGTCAAATTCAATGCAAACAAAGTATTTAACATCCACCCCTCTGCTGCTGCGCAGTCAGGCGCTCTCACCCCAGTCCACTTCGTTCCGGAGGATTTAAGGGAAGGGTCAGGGTGCCTCCCTGTGGTCAGGAATACAACTGCACTCCCAGGGCTTTCATCTGAACTACAGAAGCTGTGAGTCACCAGTGAGCAGTAATGAAACTGACTGTGAGCTCCAGCTTCACACACACACACACACACACACACACACACACACACACACACACACACACACGTGCACACAATTCCTATGAAAGTCATTTACACTTCAAAGGCCTGCCCTGCATGTGTGCATCCGCATTTAAACACACATACACAAACACATACTCTCACACACTCACACACACACACACACACACACATACACACAAACTAAAAAACTCCACACTGCATGAAAGCTTCCTCTCCTGCTACTCCTCTCACTGCAAGATATCACATGCACACAGCCGCTGGTCTGCACCTCTTCCTATCACACACACACACAAACACACAGAGACACATTTACATCATATTACTTTTGGCAGAATAAAAAATAAGACAGCAGGGCTAAGGTTGCTATTGTGGACCAGCCTGTTGTGTGTGTGTGTGTGTGTGTGTGTGTGTGTGTGTGTGTGTGTGTGTGTGTGTGTGTTTAGAGTGTGTTCTAATAAGAATAAATATCTAGTCAAGTGAAGTTTATTTATCTAGCACACCATTATAAACAACAGTCATACAGTGTGATTTACAAGAACAGAAAAAAATGTGAAAATAGCAAAAACAATTCCTTCATTGATTAACCCTTACTAGGGTTATGGGTACCTGGAGCCTATCCCAGGGTCTACAAGCACAAGGCAGGGACTGAAATGAAAGATTTTCATGGAAATGTGTACCGTTTTCCATTTACTCCATATGTATGCAATCAGCCGAGACACGTTCAGAGTTTTGTGTCCTTTGGCATCAGCGTCACAATTCTTTTCTGCCTTTGTCTGACATCGTAACTCAAGTCTTTTCTGTAAATACAGCCCCAACATTTCACTCAACCTGCTCAATCTGCACCCTGTCCTTCATTAAGGTGGTGCACACTTGTCAGTGTGGTTTAGGACCCAGCATGACTTACTCTGAGCTATAAAATGAACTAAACCTCACTTTTGAGCTTAATGCTGTAGTCAGCCATTTGAATTATTATAGACATTTTAGCCAAAGAAGTGAACATGAGCTCTAAACATGTCTTGTCTGATTGATTCCAGGTGTTGTCTTAGAGAAGGTGGAAACCTGCGTAGATCAGATTTTTCACTGAACTATTCCTTAAACCTTTACAATGCAAGTGGCAGGGATCCGTGCCGGAAGCACAAAAAACGGCAACTTGTCTTCATATGCAAAATAACTCCCCTATTTGTGGTGACGCTCGAGGTGTCAGACGTCATGCTGAGCTATGTTTGTTCCTATGTCACGTAGAACCAAAATTATTGTAATTAAAAAAAAACATTTAATAACAATAACCGCTACTTAGGTTTTAAAACTGGCATCACACGCAAATTAACATAAAGAACACAAATGAAGGTCTTAGAAACAAATAAAAAAATTCTCAAGATCTCTGAACCCGGGAGAACTTTTAGAAAGGTCTCCGCCCACAAGGGGGGTGGGGAAACCCGCAGAGGGAGGGACTCCGGAGAGCAAAAGAGCAGCGACTGTTTTAGTCTGTTTTATATCATTTTATTTGTTGAAATCAGATTTGATTAATGCACTTTGAATGAGGTTTTCTCATTCCCACAAGCACAACACAGGCCTGTCCATATTAGCGCTCCAAGACCTCTGGTCCTTCTCTGCTGCTCTAATAGATTCACTGTTGAAAGCTGAGGGCAGGAGAACTCATGGGTACTAAGTTTAAAAGTGTGTCAGTGGCGCAGACTTGTGCGACGTGCATATTCTGCATGTGTTGTACCTGGCAAGACTATCTTATCACTCATGCTCTTCTTTTTGTTGTTGTTTTTAAGAGCCAATTGTCTTATCTACAGTGGCTCCATATAGTTTATAGACATAATGCAGCTCAATGACTTTATAAAACGAGAATTTTAACTTGCCCCTGAATACAGTGCACCATGTTTGCCACTATGTATGTTTGTTAGAAACAAACCCATCCACTAAAATGGGTCTTGCAGCCTCTGGGTGTTAAAAAGTTTAATAAGATGTCCCAAGAAACACTAACCCTCACCTCTTTATTACTGAATTCAGGTTTCCCCTTATTTCCAGTGAAGGACAATCTTAATGCTTCAGCATACCACGACAATTTGGACAATGCCATGCTTCCAACTTTGTGGACACAGTAAAGACCCTGTCCTGTTCCAGCATGACTGAGTTCTGACCTCAAACCCATCCAGCACCTTTTAGATTAACTGGAGCGGAGATTGCGAGCCAGGCCTTCTCATCCAAAAGTGCCTGACCTCTTGAAATCTTGTGGAAAGCCTTCTAAGAAGAGTGGAAACTGTTATAGCTGTTAAAGGGAAACCAACTCCATATTAAAGTCTATGGATTTGCATGCAATATCAATAAAGTCCTTGTTGGTTTAATGGTCAAGTGTCCCAATACTTTTTTACCATGTATATATTCTCTTTAGATTAGACCGTAGGGACCACAGCTAGCTAGCGATCTACCTTAGCCAATGCTTATGATGACCTGTTTACCTCGATAATTCATACAAGCTTAAATGCAAGCCACCTTTATGTGTTTATATTTTTTATATATTTCGATTCCACTACACATCAATCTACATCATAGGTTACAGGCACTGTATACTCTATACAATAAACACTGTGCAATATTTGAAGGCTCTGCCTAACTAAAAGACACTTTACTGGTCTTGTTCTAAAGCGTATGGCTCAAGGGAATACATCTGGCAAAAAACAAATTTACATCATTTTCCATTTACGCCAGATGTGTTCGATCAAGCTGCACATGACTGGAGGCCAAATTTAGCTTTTTTAGTTTAGTGCTGGAGCTAAGAAGCTAATGTTAACAAACTAACAAACACTAGAAGGAAATAATCACCCAAATAGCCCAAATTGTGTCCATAATAATATATCTTCCGTTCAGTCAGATGTTTATTGTGAATGTGGTTCGGACTAAATCTAGGAAAAGTGGGAAAAAACTGTTGTGAAACAAATTTTTCACAAAACTATCCCTGTAAGTGGAAAACAAACTGGATTACTAGATAAAAATAGGCATAGATTAAGTGTAGCCTTTTTACTGAACAGGCAATTCATTAGTAGGCAATTTACATGGCAATGATTTATTTTCATCTACAAAATAATTACAATAGGGTAATAAATTACATGTAAAATTAAACATTGTTAATGTCTGCTTATGCAGTTATTTACCATGAAAGTCAATAATAAAAATTCAAATAATGCCTGTTTAAAGGTGGGGGAGACACTGTGAATATTTGATCCTCCCCTATAAAAAGCTCTGCTGGCTGCATGGTTCTGTACACCCCCACCTCTGAAAACACCAAAACACACACACACACACACACACACGCACATTGCCCCTGTGGGAATTCTCCCATCTCTCCGTTTCAAGCAGCTCCATGTTAACAAAATGCAATTAAACACTGCTTGCTCCCAGGTATTGATCATATCTGTCTCTGAGTGCATGTAGAACAACAGCACCAATATTCAGTTAACAATCCCCACACTACCATAAACCCTCCCTGGCTCCCAATCTCTATCTAAGTCCCTCTCTCTCTCTCTCCCTTACTCACTCACTCAGTGTGCGTACAACACCAGTTAACAACCCCCACACAGCCGTAAAACCCACCCTGGCTGCCGGAAATCGCTCTGATCCATATCTGATCAACTCAATCACTGCCAGACCTTAAAACCCAGCAGATTTTGTTGATAGAGAGACTTAATGGAACACAAAGGAGGCAGGGAGTGCTCTGTAAAGGTGTTAAACTAAAGCAAAGACGCAGACAAAGTCTCTGTCCCTTATCTGAGGCTTATCAGGACTGGAATTTAGGGCAAAGCACTAATGACTGTGTCAACGATTGCCTACGACATGAGCTTAATGTTGGTAAAGCGTATCTGATTCTTTTGTAATCTTGGCTTAAATGAAACTGATTAAGCTGAAATTATGACCCTAAATGTGACTAATCAACTCATCTTTTGAATGATAAAAGGACACTGTTTCAACATATAGATTGTAACTGAAAAACAAACGCCAGTGGCAGCTGGAATAGAGAACACAGCAGCAGAGAGTTTGTGTAAGACTCCATGAATCGAGTTGTTCCTTAGATATGAGGGTCAGGTGAGGATTATTTGCTGTCCATTTGCTGACCTTTAAGACTGGATCTGAAACAGGCCAGTGATCAAAGAGCAAGAGAGATGGAAAGATAGAGAGGTAGAAAGGAGGGAGGGAGAGAGAGAAAATGGTGACACACCAGGGAGACACACTACTGTGCAGCTTATATAAGGACTGTTTGTTGCACACCCATTTAATAATCAGCTGTAACATTAAAACCACCACCCTAAAATTGTGGAGGTTCCTCTCGTGCCACCAAAACAGATTTGACTCATTAAGGGTAAACAGGAAGAGCGGCGCTCTCGCTGAATACAATGGAGTCCATCGCTCTGGTGACTTTGTTGATAGTAATTTGGAGTCGCTTGGTCCACGGTGGTCCACAGCCCTCTCACAGCCTGTTGCTAAACAGGTCTAT
Source organism: Brachypetersius altus (assembly GCA_037974465.1). NCBI lineage: Eukaryota > Metazoa > Chordata > Actinopteri > Characiformes > Alestidae > Brachypetersius > Brachypetersius altus. Next base: position 30,219,841 of record JBBPDB010000040.1, read on the forward strand.
CACTTTTGTGGTATGAAAAATAGTTTTGGAGAGTCGCAACAACGTGACGTCACACATCCGGTTTCGTGCTCCAGCGCGGTTAGCGCTCACACTGCATGCGAACCGCGCCCGAGTCCAACTGAACCGTGCTCTGGCTCACCTCTTCCAAGCGGGCCAGGGACGGCTAAACAAACCGCGCCCGGCACAGAGCACTCACACTAGTCAAACCAACCGTGCTTTGGTGGTCAAACGCACTCGGGCACGGTTCGAACTGCCTAGTGTGAGTACATCCTAAAGCATGGATTCCGCAAGACCTCTGAAGGTGTGCTATGGTATCTGCACCAACATACCATAGTAGCAGATTCTTTATCCCTCAGAATTCGGAGTATACTAGCAAAATTCGATTAAAAAAAATAAAAACAGTCTAAAACTGGGGTTTGCTCTCCTACACTCTTGCCGTTTGCTGCTCGTTCTTGCATGGATCAGACAAGTTTGCCCAGCACATCTCAAAGATACATGATCAAAGCTACATGATCGTATTGAGAACCAAGGTGTTTCTGAGCCAAGTCAACACCTTGAATTCTTTGTTTTGTTTCTTAAACCATCATTTATACTGTGACAGTCTCCCTTATCCTGCTTAAGAGGTCACAGCCATTATCTTGGTCTGTAACAATGTTAAGGTAGGTGGTATAATGTGACATCCAGACAAATACCAATCCCCCAGTGTTTCCCAGCAGATCACTGCCCAGAGCCTCACACTGCCATAGTGCATCCTGGTGCCTTCTTTTCCCCAAGCCACCTTCTTTTGTTTGATTTCAGATCTTCTCTCACTCTCAAAAGATCTACTTTTTGTCTCTCCATATGACCTCTTGCATTGTCACTTCATAACCTTTTCTGCATTAAAGGTATTGTCTGTCTTTCTAATGCTAGAGAAAGCGATAGGCATGCAGTTTATGGATTATTCTGTTCTTATGAAATTAATCTGCATGTTAGGCTGTAATGAGGGTGAAGAACTGAAGTGCGAGTTAATGCACAGGCTCTTGTTTTCTTAGTATGTTTGGTTTTTCCGTTTTTTCCACTGCAGTTACAGTGTGGATCAGTGTTAAAGGCCATTTTGCAGCAGCTCACAGCTTCACCCCCTATTGCACTCTCATTTTATATCTGTATCTATTACTTAATATGTCTTTTCTGGCTTTTCCTTTCACTGGTGTTCAATTTGAGTGTCTTAATTCAGTATCAAATAAAATTCTGTCCAACCTTTGATCATGTCCATTTCACAAGGCACCATAAAATGCTGTAATATCTACACTAAAAAATCATTCTAACTTCCAAATATTCAAACCCAGATCCACCGCTACATTCTAACGGTTTTCTCTCTTATCGTGCACCTGCTTTAAACTGCATTGCTATGAAGTTGCTTCTCCACTTTTGTCTCATTTCACATTCTCATCCATTCTCTCCCATTCATCTTGTAGTCTAGTCACTGGTACATAGAGCTAATGTATTCAATTAATCACATAACTGCATCGAGGCAGCACACATTGGTTTCCCAAACATTCTGTGTGTGTGTGTGTGTGTGTGTGTGCGCGTGTTTATTTGTTTGTTTAATGACTCAAGCTCTTGACCTCCTTTGGCTCTTTTTGCTGTAACTTTGGGTTGCGTATATATATATACATACATAGGAGGGTGTTCGCCCCCTTTACCCCTAGGCAAAGAGAGAAAGAGAGAGGGAAAAGAAAGTTTTAGAGTATGAGTGTGCATGATGAGGAGCTGTGTATGAGGCAGAGAGTATGCGAGGGTTGTGTGTATATGAGGTTAACACAGCGGGACGCCGTCCTTTCAGATCTCCTTAAATCCAGCCCAGGTCTTCCCTCCTTTCAAGCCTGATCTCTCTGTCCTCCCCTTCCCTACTTCTCCTCTTCTCCCTCCCTCCTTGCCTGAGAGAAAGGATCAGGCAAGGAGGCTCACTTTGATCTGGCTCCGCCCCCTCCTGCTTTGGCCATGCCGAAGGAACTACCAGGAGATGATCCCCTCTCTGAAGTTTGCCGGGTCGATAGGGACAGCGGGACACGGGAGGGTGGAGGCATCAGTTCTTCATCTTCTTTTTTTGTCCACCCCTCTGCTCTATTGCCTTTTCTTTTCTCTCATCTGCATTTGCTTCCAATCTTGGCTGCATCTTCATCAGCTTCTGAAGGCAATCACAGCAGTTTAGCGTTAAGCTGCGGAGTCTTATCAGTGGAGGTAAATCAAATTGGCAGAAGGTAAAAGATAAAAATGGTCTGATGGTACTGCACCTACTGTAATTTGAATGCTTAAGTGCCATCATAAAGACAGGACTCACCCTAGTCTGATACACGTTGGATGCGTTAGTCAAAGGCACTCCCTAGCAGTATGGTGTCATACAGTGTCAACACACCGGAAAGCTGCAGAAGCAGGGTTTCATACAGTAAAGTGAGTATGAGAATGAAAATCAGCACCCTCTGTTGGACAAAACTGAGAATACATTTAAACATCCTTTTTTTTATATAAAAGTTTTCAAAGTTTCCTAGTGATGCCCGACTCCAAGTTTTCTCGACTCCTGGAGTTGACAGAGTTGACTCCTCAACTAAATTTAAGCAAGACATCACCAATGATTTTGATTTTTGGAGAAAGTTGGTCTTTCTGAATGTACATTATCCACATTTTTGAGCAGCTACACCTTCAGAGTTGGGGAACCACCACTTTCCAAATACCCACCATTTTCTGATTGAGTTCAGGCAGCTTGTTTTAAATAAACCTCAGATCACTGACTACTTAGCATGAACAAACAGCACTGAAGTTAGCAGAGGAACCAATGAATTAAAGCTAGGGGACAAACGTTTCCCAATAAATAAAACCCGAGCCTTAAGTGAGAGAACTACTACTGTTAAATGCACTCTGTCACAGCTTGTTACCACACAATGTGGCAGTTACTTGATGCTAGTTCTTACAGCAAGCTACAGGATGTTCTTAAGATATGAGAGCTGGTACAATCTCAGAGGAGACCAGGTCACCTTGGTAACTAACCGCTAACAAGTAATGTAATGTATATGTAACAGTTGTTTGTAACTCGAAATAAAAGTGTGAAGTAGTTGCATTTAACGCATTCACCAAATGAAGCAGTGGGCAGTGTGTGGGGGTGTTACCTTCGTCAAGGGCACCTCAATGGTGCCATTGGCAGTCCTGGGATTCTAAACTATGACTTTCTGATCTCAGGGGCAACTCCCTAACCATCAGACCACCAGTCACTCTAATAAAAGTAAAATAAAAAAGCAACACAGTCCATGTCAGCTGAATTGTCTCCAAGGCCTTGAAAATGTACTTGACCACTTGGTTGTAGTGAAACCATTCAAATCAGTGGGTCTGCTGACAGATTTAAAAGAGCAGATTTTCTTTTTTGGAGTTCTGTATTTGCCCTTTTGGGCCCTTATGGTTGAATCCTATAAACATTTACACTCAAGTACTGATACAAGGCAGATTACGTTCTGTAATATAAGCATTTCACTACTTTCCACTTCTGTTTACTGAACATAAACGAACCTCAGTATTTAATGTCTATATTCTATTGTATGAACAATAAGACCCGTCAAACCACATTAATGACAAGCTTGGCAATTTGTGAGCCAACTTCTAACTACTGAGACATCTGAGAGCATTTACAAAGTGCAATTATTGGACGTAAAGAAAATCAGTTGTCTGCTTTGTGGCTTTCTCTCGAGAGTCGTGGATTTTAACATGCATATTACACGCCCCATTGCGCCAGGCTGCAGTCGAGTGTAATACACGTAATTTAATCCTTTAGTTTATCAAGAACTGCGAATGGTGTTCATTCCTCCCACCCTTTTCATTAATGTCATTCCATGCAGTATTCATAGCTGCCAAAACATCACCCTTACAAGTTATTATTATCTTTTTTTTTTAGTGTGTGCCTGAAATAGCTGTCTATAACTCACTGCAGCCCAAGCTGAAAGGAACAAGCAATCCTCAGCCTATCATCTGTTCAGCCACATTTGCAATCAGTCTCCATGGGTTTGCTCAGGCCAAGTAATCAAAATGGCAGACTTCTCTGAATGCAAGCCGCAGAAAAACCTTCTCTGTCTAGAAAAACCCAGAGTCAGTTTTCATTTTTGGTTCTCTATTAAAACTGTGGTAAAATCAGTTCTAAATGTATTTGAGCATGATAGCTGTTGATTATGATATATTCCTTTATTAATATGCTACCCTTGTCATGTACGAGACCCTGAATCCATTTATAGTGTCACTGAAATATGCAATACTTCTCAAAGGGAAAATCTCATTCTCATGTGGAATGTATCTCAATAAATCAACAAGTGGGGGCCAATTAATCACAGATAAGTACAATATTATGATAGATGAGTCCACAGAAATATATCTCATTATTAACAAAGCTGCAGAGCATGAGCAAAATTACCCAAAATGTGGGAGTGAGCGATGAGTTCTCCTCCATTATGAATGGAAAGATGAAACGTACTTAATGGAACCTAGTTGTTATGTCGGGCAACCGGTGAAAATGACAAGCATTAATGGGATCGTCCCGCCGAAAAAGAAAAAAAAAAAAAAATTGCATGCCAAACAGTTACTGTATACTAACAGAGGCATCAGGAAAATCATGGCCATTGCTGATTCCATTCATCTTCCACAGTGGCACTTTTGGCCTCATTTATAAATGTGCATGTTTCTTGTATTGTTTTAAAGCGTAATGAATTTTCAACAGCCAGGGACAGTAGGTGTAATCAGTGCAGCAACAACACTGTATATAACTTCACCCAACCATGTCTTCATGAAAGGGTGGACCAAACCTCTGGAGGACAAGCAATATATAAATGCTTTCATGATACAGAAATGTTTCTAGCCTAGACTGCATGCTTGGACTGTATTGACTGGGGATTGAGTGGTAGGAAAATGTATTGGGACACATATGTTTTTCATGGTTTGGGTTAAGACCCTTTACTTCCAGAGCACTGGAAGAATACATCAGCATACCAAGGCATTCTGGATCACTTTGTGGACACAGTTTGGGGAAGAACCTTTTCTATTCCAGCATAACTGTGCCCCAGTGTACAAGGTCTATAAAGACCAAACGTACCTATGGTTGGGTGAGTTTGGTGTGGAAGAACCTGACTGGCCCCCACAGAGCCCTGACCTCAACCCCATCCAACACCATTGGGATGAACTGGAATGGAGATTGCGAGCCAGACCTTCTCAGCCTGGTGAGTGCTTGACCTCATAAATGCTTATAGAACCAAACCCATATTAAAATCTATGTGTCATTCCTGTTGGTGTAATGGTCAACGATCCCAACACTTTTGTCCATTTAGTGTCTAGAAAATTAACAATATTTGCATAATACATCCAACTCTCTTTGAGGCAGCTATAACTATGCATTGCTAACTGGAGAATAGTTTCATTTCAGTAGTTTTGTTGGACACATCCTTTTTTTTTAACCACATCCTTATTGCTTACAGTAATCCTAAACTTCTCCACCTTGCATAATATGCAGGATTAGCTAGGGTGTTCTATTGCTCTGCTCTTATCAGGCAAGGTGATAAGAACACCTCGGCCTGAAACTCATCATCTAGGGTGAGTGAACTTGGCCGTTCTCCTTTTTACAGGCTCAAATTTCTTGATTAAGGACATTCACAGCGATAATAATCCTTCATTAATTCATCTGTCCAGGACCTACAACTGCAGACTCTTTTTCTGTTAAATGCATTTAGTACTGAAAAACTGTCTCTTTGTTCACAGGACATCACAAGACTTTCCGAAACACCCCCCTACTATGCAACACTCATGTCGTCACTCACATTGCCTAATGTTCCAATACACAAAGGGCTGTTTAATGAATGACCGGAGCTCATGTCTTCTCCCAAACTTGGTTTTACAGTCAGAAGCTTAAATAAATGCTTACATATGATTACTAACAGGATGGTATAATATTTAAGAGAAATTATACAATTTATACTTTATTATACTAATTTTATACTTTACTATACTATTTTTTATTATTTTAACATTTCTTTTGTTGAAATTAGGTCTCAGACAAGACAACAGTTTGTTGTGAAAGTGACAATCTGGTCATATGTGAACACACCACAGCACACAGTGTGAACAGCACGAAATACTTCCTCTGCAT
>JBBPDB010000040.1:30300925-30319377 GCA_037974465.1 Brachypetersius altus
CTACAGAATGATGGAGACAGATTCACACAGAAACTCCAGAATCTGGTGGAAAGCCTTCCAAGAAGAGTGGAAGCTGTGAAAGGGGGCCGAGTCCATATTAAGCTCTAGAGTGTGTCATTAAAATCTCTGTTTGGTGTCCCAATAATTTTGTCTGTTGAGTGTATATGGAGTCTTTTGAAGCAGTGTTGGGAAGGCCAGGGTCTACAGTCATGGTAATACTGTGCATATTTGTTTAGATCGCTTTAACAGGTGCTGAAGGTGGAAAAATAGTTCTAGTCAAAGACCATCAGACCCCCAGACTAAGTGGCCTCTATTAGTACACTGTGCAAACTCAGAGGAAAGGCCTTTCTGATTCTGAGACGCGGGTTTTCAGGCTTGGGTGTTTACGGAGGGGACTGATGTAACTTCAGCATCAGAATAAGTGACATTCATTCTCCAAAGCGACTAACAGTACGAGATAACACTTAAGTTTCAAAGCAGTGTGAGAACCAGAGTGCAAGAAGCATATGAAGAGAATTTTGTGATGTTGCTTCATCTAAAACGTGTTTCTGTCGGTATCGTTTTCCTTCAGAATGATCGTAAAATAATAGCTCGCGCATCAGACACCATGTTCAGATCACATTTATAATAGTTTTCATTGAGCTTAGAGAGGTATTAAACTTCAGATTTCTGCTTCAAAATTCAGGCTTGGCAAGTTCATATTCTTGCGCACATCAAATTTAGATTTTTTTTTTTTTAAAGCATTGCTCTAATACCATCATACTTGAGCTCCTTCTGGTTTTAAAATCCTGTTACATGAAACCAGTACTCGTAGGAAAAAAAAATCTAATGCACTAGCCCAAAAAAAAAAAAGATAAAAAAAGCAGATTTTGCATTTCTGAAGATTAAAACAACTCAAGTGCATGAACATCTTTCAAGAGTGCTCAAAGAAGACCCTCATTTTAATATAGTGTTATGTAAACCCTGCCCTGTTTATACAAAACAGCATTCAGAATGCAGCTGTGGGGCAGAACTTCCCCAGCATCCTCCTTAAATAAACAAAGTTGATATTACAGGTACTACAGAAACCTTGGGGGTGACTGGTGTAGATGTTTGTACGGATATGAGGTCTGTGTCTTTCTTTAAAAAAAAACAAAAAAAAAAAAACATTGTAGAAAAAAATGGCAGCAAGTTCAAAATGTCATGCTCACAATAATTCTATTCTTGCATACAAAAGAATGACTGGGGTGAGTGAAGGGGTGCCTCCAACATAGCTTGGGGGCTGAGGGCCTGCAAATGTTAAAAAAAAAACCTCCCCAATTAAGACGCATGCAGTGCATGCTCTTGCCAGAGTAACTCCACAAAAGGAGGACATTTGGTCAAAAACCTAAAGCCCATGTACGTGATCTGGAACTCGGACTGTATTTCTAAGCGCACAATGCAATTAAATGGAGAGCGAAGGGGGGGGACGGGGGGTTGTGCTGGTCAAACACTTAATGCCCTGGCTTTATTGAACATTTTTCTTCAGACGTGGTCAAATTTTTTTTTTCTTTTCTCAAGAATTCAATCTTCCATGTGGGACTAGGGAAGTAGGAAGAACATCAAAAACAAAACAAAACCAACAAAAAAGAAAAAAAAAGGACCGATTATGCCTTGGAATGGGCATTCAGATCACGGTACATACAAAAGAACAACTCAAAAGTAGCCTTGTGAAGTACCATCCTCTTCACGGAAGAGAGCTCGCGCAGTTCCCAAAGGAAGGCACCACGACGTCGGGTGGCTCTGGAGAATTCTTACAGGAAACAATCCAAAAAAACATCCTTTTTGTTCGCTTTTCTTTTCCTTTTTTTTTTTTCATACAAAGTGGAATGATGATGCATACAGAGATTTTACTGCAAACCTCCCTTTTGTCCTTAGTTACCAGCAAAACAAAAAACAAAAAAAAAACAAAAAAAAAAAACTCACGGGCAACACAGGAACCATACAATCAAGTCTTCAAAAAGACAGGTTGGAGCAATTCCAACAATATCTCTCTCAAACAAACAAAAGAAAGCAGCATTGATTATAAAATTGAAAAAAAAATATAGTGCTTTAAGAGGGAGGGAGCAGCTGGATGTCGGAGGCTTCATACACGTGTCTCGGGATCTTTGAGAATGGCAAGAGACGGATGACTGATGAAAAGGAGCTGATTGTGGTACGTAACGAGGGAAGAGAAAACGAGTGAGCAAAAACCCTGCATCTTTTCACAAGAAACTTTCACATAAAACGGTTACACACAGACACGCACACGCACGGAAACCCAAGAGGTTACAGTGTATTAAAAAAAACAAACGAACAAAAAAAAAAACCTGTAAACACCTCACAATAAATAGATAAAACAGCAGGTTTACACCATGCATGTGATGTCTCTCACACACAAAAACCAACACCTCACATACGTACACGCACCCCAACACTCACTCTAACAAAGTTGCAGTTAGTCTTTTTTTTCTAATTTTTTTTTTACCCCCCAAGTGCAAAACATTACAACTGAACAATTTCTGTATTCAAGTAATGTTATATACAAAGGGCCATATTACAAATATGTAGTACTGTACATAGAATAAATGCCTTATTTCATAATTTACAGATGTTGATATTTTTTTTTAAACAGTAACAAAAAAAAAAAAAGACAAGCATTGCAGTAAAGTCCCAACGGTTGCCATGGAAACACAGCGTCACTACGATGCACAGCACCTAGAGTAGATGCCCCAAATGTCGGGGTGGAGGGAGGGAGGGAGGGGCGGGGCGGTGGGGTATACAGGGCCCTGTTGGGCTACGTAACCTCCATGGCTACTGTGTTTTCTGTTATACTGTTCAATGTTGGCTTCTCTTGATCGTGGTTGTCCCTACAACAGACACAGAAAACACTCAAGTTAAGCAAATTCCTGAGTTTAAACTGCAAGGCCAGTTCTACAGGTCAGTGTTCGGCAGCGTGGTACAGTACGACTAAAGATAAAGCTGGAGAAAAAAGTTCAAGTTTCCATGTGCGCAATTTCTATTCTACTGCTTCATACAAAAGAATATGAATGGGGTAAGTGATTGGGCCCCTAACACAGGGCTCAGGGACGGCCAATGTTCAAAAAGCTATAAAGCCCATGGGTGCAACTAACAGAGCATTAACATCTGATGTATATTTTTCCTCTGCATTCTCAATTACAATGCCCTCTGCACCCCCAATATTCCTAAGCACACAAAACAAACAAACCTGATGAGCTGAAATGAAACTGAAATGTGTACAAGCAGAATTAAAGCACACCACGCCCTCCCTGTCTCAAGCCTTTCATCCCAGCTTCAGTCCTTATTCTCACCTAGTCCCCATGTCGAGGGTGGTCGCCCCTGTTGTAACCTTCGGGATCTGTCGGTTGGCGTTGGCAGCGAGTTTGAGCGCGGAGGGTGGGACTGTGAGCTGCCGTTGGAGGTGCCGCACACTCAGCGCTGCCCCTGGTGCTGGCACGCCCACTCTCACAGCCCCTGCCAATAGTGCCTGTGCAGGGGCGGGGCTGGCAGAGCCAACGTGATGATTGGCTGAGGAGGTTCCGTTGTTGGAGGTGGAGGTAGGGGCGTCACACTGGCGGTTGGAGGAGGGGGTGGGGCTAGCAGAGGTTGTGCTCGTGTGGTGCAAGCCCTTATAGACTCCTGCACGCAGACATAAAAGATAAACACGCTCAATTTAAATCGCATACAGCCTCACTACTGTCTACTACACTGTTACTACAATGATCCAGTGTGAACCTTTTAAGAAAAGTCTTTATGTTAAAAAATACTTAATATAAGAAACACTCAAGTAACCACATACATACGTTATATACATAAGGTTATGACACACTAACATTTCCCAACAAACACCAGAATTCAAATGTTGGTTTTATACTCTTTCGGAGTCGGTATGAACTTAAGGGGGAAAAAATTAGGGATGGACTGAATATTCAGCCCCCGAAAACGGCACAAAAGTTTTAAAGCACTTGTTCTGAATGCAATTTGTTCAGAATATTAAAATGCACCCGAATTGTATTATATTTCCATTATATGGTGCGTTGTTTGAAAGCAAAATAAATATTTTCATAGTTTTGTAACAGATTTATTCTTTGAACCATATATATTAATTTAGGCAATTGCAAGTACACAAAAACCCAGCCATAAGGGCAATACTACAAAAAATGGTATCATAATAGAAAACATTTTGGCGCATCCCTAAAAAAAATATTTAGCTTTTGAACTCAAATGCTTTGGCTTTTAGCATGTGCTATATGTTGTGGTGCCTGTAAATCAGATCTGGTAATTATTCCGTGTATTATAAAGATGCTAGAGCAAACAATAGGGAGGGCATGAAGCCCCAAAACCAATGCACTACAGACTGAGTAAACACACGCTACAAAAACCAGCTACAAGAAGCCATCCATGCAGGACCATCATGACAAAACTACCACCCGGAAAAATCTACATCCAACTTTGGTTGTGAGCAATTACTCTCAGGTTAATACGCCAGAGTTCCAACCTTTGCCTGAAAGCAGCTCACCTGAGGCCGAAACAACTCCGTTGACTCCAACTCCCAGAATCCCTTCCTCTTTGCTCTTCTGTGCCATCAGCTGGTCTGAGGTCACCAGTGCAGAAGCAGCAAACTGCGCACTCACAGAGTCCAAAACCTTAGATGACAAACTCTGAAACAAAAACATTTGTTTAGTTGTTTCCATCCAACAACAACAAAAAAAAGCACACCAAATGTCTTTTAGGATTTAGTCCTTGTTTTTTTTTTTTTAAAGTTTATGCATGAGAGTCAAACTTAAGTGTCCATACACTAGCAATCCTCTTGTTATGCATCAACTTTATATGTGCAACCAGCTGTCAAGATACTGCTGGCTTAGTAGCTGCATAGCAGCTCCCGCTCTGTTAAGTGTGTGGAAGATGTTCTCCTCCGTTAAACATAACTGTTTAAACCAGATGAGAAAAGGGGGGAAAAGATGACATTTCTCCTTCAAAAGGTTGTGTGACAGCTGACTTGGAGGCGGTACGGGTTAGAGACACAGTTGTTTGCACTTTGTTTACACTATGTGACCTGGTGCAAATGTGAGGGTTACTACACACACAATGAGCCCAAGCTAACTTAACACACTATCAGCATCGGGAACAGCCCCACTTTGACACATGTATGTACTCACTCCTCAAAAACTCACCTGTGTGTTGGCATTAGCTCTTTGCTGTTGCTGTGCCTGTTCCAGCTGCTGTTTCTGCATCTGTGCCAGCTGCTCCTGATGCTGCTGGTACTGTTCAGCTGTGAACACTACAGAACACACACGAGGTCAACTTTAAACAGGGCATTTTCGTATTTACATTAGTGAGAGAGCATGTGTGTGTCCACTTTAGACAGAGTGTGATGGTGGCAGCCAGATCTTCTAAATAGGTAATAGGCATTTTTGTACTTACATTGATATAAACGGGAGATATTAAACTAACAAAATTGAATTGTCGATTGTTATTGACCTATTTTGCTCCCCTTTGAACTGTTACTTTTGCCAACAAAAACGAGAAATGTTGAAAATCAAGAGGAACAAATGTATTTATCCATCATAAGCCTACAAAGCAGTAAAAAATGTCAAGATCTGTTTTGTTTGTAAAAGCAGTTGATATTGTGTGAGCCGGTGAGGAGAACAGGTTTGGTTCCAGAGCCGTTGACTGGATTTGTGAAATTCCATCAGCAGCTGCAGATTTAATTTAATGAAGGACTGATCGAGTCAAACCAAGTTTCTGACGAAACTACAATACTGGACTTTCACAAGAACACATTGATATACTGAACCGAACATTATTTACTGTTCTTAAATCTTTTTGCAGGTGCCCACAACTTCTGCACAGCATTGTATAGTAAGTGAGACCAGACTTCTGTTTTATGGGGTTCGCAGAAACCCAAAAAAAGTAGCAGCACGTTTAGTCTTGTTTGGAGTAACAAAAAATGACTAGTGACAGTTACAGTGATTGGCTCGCTAGCATACTGCATCGTGGAGAGAGCGGCGATCAGCTGGTTAAATTGTGGCTGCTTCTTAACAGACAGGCGGACTGGTAACCTGGTATACTGGGAATTTTTCCAGTGGACTGAGGCACACTGTGGCCAATACAATTTATCAGTTTTCATTAAAAAAAATAAATAAAAAACACATGGTCAACGACCAGCCCATACAGCAGGGACAAAGATCATTGCTTCATTTTCTATACTGACACTGGGATGGCCCAATCACATCCCACACGATCAAAACAAGTAAGCAATTCAGACAAAACCAAAATCATTAGCCGAGAATATCACCACCCCATTTAACCAAATATATCAGATGAGTGATAAAAAAAAATTCAAAATCAAAATCACAAGATCTATTACAGAATTCAACCCTGTGGCGGAGCGGCCCAACCCCGGTCCTGCTGCTCCACTACCCTTAAGTTCCGACTCTAATTCTTAACACCTGATGCAGCTTAAAAAGCCTTCAGCAGCATAGTTCATGATAATGTAAATTGTTTTAAAAGCAATTAAAATTTGAACAGAGTAATTTTGAGAAGCCTTATATGTTCAACAGGTAAAAGCAAAATCGCAATAATCCACTAACCATGCATCGGAGGTGGTGCTGGCATTCGGCGGGGGGCTCGATTTCTTGTCAGCAAATTGATTGGCTGTGTGAGATGACCACGCCCAGGTCTCCTAGCCAATCCAAGATATGGGTTGTCCGGGTCGTTGGACAGCGATGGTCGGGGTCTGAAGTGCCTCCAACGGCTGGCTTTGATATTCCGGAGGATTTGCGAGAGGTCTGGTGAGGATGAGGAGGGTGAAAACGAAGGCGCAGAGGCAGGGGAGGTACTGACGAAGGTATGAGAGGTATCCACAGTAAAAGGCTGGTGGGTGGTCGAGGGAGCAGGGGACTCAGGAGAATCCTGGTCCATCGAGTGATACACAGTATCCCAGTCAGTGTGTGCTCGGTCCAACAAAACTCTGAAACGTACAGATGCACATTTTACACTCAACAAAAAAAAACAAAAAAAAAAAAAAAAAAACACACTGAAGTTTGAAACTTCCAATCTGAAACTATGTTGGGTATGACCCAGTTTTGATCCCCTAGTACTACTGTCACAGTGCTACCAATCTAGTGAAAATAAGGCCCAGTATTACTGGGAGGGGAGCGGTGCTGGAGAAGTACTTCACCGTAAAAACTACCTGCCACTACTCACCAGAGTTGTATCAGCTACATGCAAAAACACCGTTGAAGCTTAACATTAAACAGGGAGGAGTTTGAGCCTCACCTGCCCCCTCTGCCAACCCGCCGTCGTGCCAACCCCACACATCGCTGTGGTAACGTGAGCGTGGTGAGAGAGTATCGGTAGCGCGCGTCTCCTAAACCTCCCTCAGCAGGATCTGACCAAGGCCAGGAACCCGTCTGTCCCTCACGCACCTGAGAGGTAGAAGAATGGGTAATGAGGACACAGACATATGAAAGCACAGGGAAGTAAAGAATGTTCTAAGACAGTGAGAGAGCATGCGTGTGTCCACGTAAGACAGAAACTCACAGCGTGATAGTGGCAGCCAGATCTTCTTCTAAACGCAAACACGCCATCAGGATCATTTTCCTCCTCTGCCTCAGACGATCCAGAAAAGAGCTGGAAGATTACAGTACAGTTAGTCTATGGCAAAACCGCGGATTTGTGTGAGCACCAGCCCAAAGACAGTCACGCGGAATAGGGCCTGTAGAGCAGGCTACAAGTACCTGGGAGTAGGGCTCTTCATCTGAGCTGGGAAAGTCGTACTGGTTGAGGTCTTTAGTGTTGAAGACTGCAGGGCTTGAATGATGAGAGCTAGCCAGCGGCAACGGCTTAGGCTTCTTCTCATACTTTCTCTTCTGACGCCCCACTTCCGGCTTATCGACCTAAACAGAGGCACAAGAGAAACGTGAAGCCTTTCTTAAAACAGCCAAACAGCTTTATACAGATCCTGCTATGTCCTTGTTTCTGCAGGTAGTGAAACAATCTGTGCAACTAAATGCTACCTGCCTCTTTGCTAAACTCCTGGGTAAAACAAAAGGACAAACGACTGGCCGGCACAGACTAGGAACTGAGGACACAGTCATGTTATGAGCATGTTGCTCTTTTGGTTGCTGTGTGCACACACATACCTTGCTCTTATAGTCACGGTCATGCTCTGCATGTCTGTACTGGTTGCTGTTGGTGATGGGGATCAGAGGGATGACTGGCTTTTCCAGTGCCCTCTGAGCCAAAACCTCTGCCATCACCTCTCCGCCAAAATCAGCCATGCCGTTCCTGCAAAACACACACAATTCACAAATCTTGCAGTGCATACTTTGTTCAATATATGCATCTTTTCTTTACAAAATGAATCACAACAGTCATTACTGCACTTCGCTAGTTCATGTTCAACAAAAAAAACTATTGTGGAAAAATGTGGATGACGTTCCCACCACTTTACTTCACTAAACATCTGTTTCCTGTATCCCTTTATTCTCCCTCTGGTGGCAAAGATTTATCTACATGTATTTCAGAAAGAGTGAGTGCACATGCACATGAGAGAGCACGGTCTGAGTCTACACATAGGTGGGATACATCCAATCTCTGCAAGACACATCTTTTAGATCTCACCTCTTCTCCACTATCTCCAAAGTGAGGTGCAGCAGTTCTCTTTTGCTCTTCTCACGTCGTTTGATCATCTCCAGGATGGTGACGGCTCTGCTCAGGTCTCTCCTTAACTTCAACATCTTCTCGTACGAAACCTCATCATTCTTTCGGTTCTGGAGGGAATGAAAACCAAGTGTTATGTATAAAAACGATGAAGCCTAAGCTTGCAGTTAATGAACAGTTATGAACACTTATTAACAAATCGCTTCGGAGATATTTGATCTCACCTTCCTGGTCTGCATTTTTTCAGTTCTGCGCCTGAAGGCCACATAGGGGTCGTTTGTGCTAGAGCCATCTCGCTTCTCCTGTTTGACAACCGGAATGAGCGATCCGCTCAGGCACGACTTCCTCTTCTTGCTCCAGTACTCGTACACCTCCCTGATCAACTCATCGTCCTCCTTTAAAAGGAGTTTCGCCTCCTGCAAAGTCACCAACTGAAGAGAAGAGAAACAGAGTTAGGAGATCTGATTACAAGTGAATGTTGCACAAAACTTGTTTAAATCACCGACCAATTTATACCTTCTAGGGCCCCTCTACGTCTCACACCATAATCAATAAAACGTCTGTGTGACACATGACATCAGAAGCCACAATGCTCCCAATAAAGTATGTAATACCTAATAAGCAAACTATACACTGATAACAGGCATGATCTCAGCAGGTGCAGAAAAGAGAATGCCACAGGTACATTAAATGGATAAGTCCAAGTGAACAAGCGTCTCTCTCTCAACAAGCACTATACAGAAAACTTTATTTTAAAAGCTTTTAGTTGTGGCCCCCCAAGTCACGGGTTTTGTCAAAGACAATATCCACCTACTTTTGCCAAGAACAGTCAACTGACTGAGACCGTTTTGTGTGACAAATAATTGCCACCATATACCACATAACCTGGGGGCATTTTCCCGTTTCCCTTTTCTGGTGGTGACCATGGTAGCAGTAGTTGTATCAGGTTAGCAATTATTTCACAGTGAAGCATTTAGTTTGATAAATGTTTGCTTTTCAACAGACTGGCAAAATTGCACACAAAAAGTACACCCAGTCAGAGCAACTAGAAAAACAAAGCTCTTGCTTTTTTCAGGTTGAAAACCGCAATAAATCGTAAGTGTGGTAAACAAGTCAGGCCAAATCTGAAACCAAACATGACAATCACTAAACATTCACAGTTAACATCGCCTAAATAAACTTCCAGAGCAACAGGCAAACAGTGACAACTGGGCACAGAGCTGTTGCTCACAGGCAAACGCTGCAAACAACATGGACCGTCACTTTTGTAGCATAATATTTTCAGTTGCTGCCACAATTTGTTGGTTTACTGTCTATACCAGATACAAAACCATGGTCCTAGGGGGGTCCCCCCAGAGTCCAACTGTGACTTCCCAGCCCAAACAACTCACTGGCAATGAACTCAGCAAATAGTGCTGGATGGTGGCCCAGGACCAGCCCTGGTCAAAACACTCACGAATTTGTGCTACATTCATGAAAACACTGACTATTAAATATTAATAGGTCATTAGGTTAGTGCTCCTAAATTCCAGTCCTGGACTCACTGCTGAAGACACACACAGTAAACTGAAAACATTAACTCATGACTTTCAACATCCAATTCAGCTAATGTTTAGGTATGGTGTTATCCTGTGTGCCCTTAAAAAAGACCTATATGACATTATATTGTACTGCAGAGAATAGTGTTGACATTGTACTATTGTTGTAGGATGAATAGCATTTTGGCTTGTAACTTTGCAGGAGGCTAACAGCCCAGTGGTTCTTGCGCATAGAACAATTGGGCTGAGACACTACAAACTGGACAGATTATGCCGACCCCTGGACTACAGGACATCTCCAAAGCAATGAATATTATTACAAGATCAGGTTTAACTGCTGACCAGGAAGCAAACATGACAAAGCACAACTTTACTTCAAACATCGCACTTTTACAATTTAATATAACGCGAGGCACAAAGTTTTTTGGACTAGGGCCAGAATATGATGTTTTGGACAACGCCATCCTCCCATCTTTGTGGGGAAGAACCTTTTCTACTCCAGCAGGACTGTGTCCCAGAGCACAGAGCAGCTCCATAAAGACCTGCTGGAGGAGTTCAGTGTGGAAGAACTTGACTGACCCACACAGAGCCCTGACCTCAACCCCATTCAGCACCTTCGGGATGAACTGGAACGGAGATTGCAAGCCAAACCTTCTCACCCAACATCAGTGTCTGACCTCATAAATGCTCTACAGAACGATTGGGCACCAATTCCCACAGAAACTCAAATTTTGTGGAAAGCCTTCCAAGAAGAGCGGAAGCTGTTAAAGCCGGAAATGACTATAAATTTAAATCCAGTGTCATTAAAGTTCCTGTTGGTGTAATGACCAGGTGTCCCACTACTTATGTTTATATAGTGTATATTAAAAAAAAAAGGTCAGAAAATGTATAATAAATGTAAAGGAATCCGATACGAGTGGCTGCATTATCCTTGCTTAAGCTCAACTAAATAAGTTATACTCAAGAATGTAAAACATACAGAAGCCACACAGCCTTTACAGGAAATGCAAGCCAAGACTTTCAGTTAAGACCAATACAACATACAGAACTTTATCCAACGGGCCCGCAGTCGCGTTTCAGAACCCCAGTCTAAATTTAAGTGTTAGCTGTTGCCCTTGACAAACATACGTTTTGAAACACTTAACTGTTTGTCAGGCATATACTGCTCGGTTTAAACATAAACACGCAAGGCTTCACCAGGCATAGGGGCACAGCAATGCTGATGAACAGGTTTAACTAACACTGACGCTTCAGTCCCAGCCAAACGCATTTGAACCTTTAAAAAAGTGGGAATTTTCCAACAAAATCGTTCCCACACCCAGGCCTATCGCAAAACCATTCGCAATCCATTAAGAGCCACTCTACCTGCTGTCCACTGCCTTTCTCCAACCGGTCAATCATCTCCTCAAACTGCAACGCCCCCACTTCCATCTTTTTCTTCAGCTTGTTCACAAATGCCTCATCATCCGAGTCCAGGTCATAGTCTGGCTGTTCAGTGTCCAAGCTGAAGGCTGCAAGCCAAACAGAAGAGATGTCAGAGAAGGTCTTGAATTCATACTTTTTGATGCACATCAATTCTGAAAAAACTAAGCTGACAAGTTCCTTAAGTACAGAGCAGACCAGTACTTTCTGACTGACAAATGCAATCAGTGCATCATACTGACAAACAGTTATAGTACAGACTAACTAAACCTTCGTCATTTCATTTTTGATCACATATTTGGTATCCTTACAAATGATAATTGTGGCAATTTTGTATCAGTCACAGCATAGACACAGACGACTCCAGTTCTGGCTTTCGTGTTTTTGTACATATGAACAGATATAATGCAACTGCATAAAGCCATGACATACAGCTCTGGGAAAAAATAAGAGACCGCTGCAAAAATGCTCAGTTTCTCAGCTTTTATCTTTTTTTAGGAGCAGGTATTGAACTGAACAGCTTTGCCTTCGTTTTTAAGCGGACAATATTTCTCCTAAATTCCATATAAAAACGTTGTTCTTTATGGCACAATTTTAAAGGAAATGACTAAACATCAAAGTAAGAGAAATGATGCCGAATTCACAGAACTTTTGTTCACACAATCAAAATGACAATTATCAGCCATACTTCCAGTAGTGTTTTACCATCCAACTGCTCACACTGCGAGACGAGTGTCGATTATAGCAGTGTTTTTATACTTTTCTATATTAAATAAGATGTAATTCAAGTGATCACCTAATCTGTACCTGATAAAGCAGAATAAGGTGCTTGTGAAGGAATTTAACAGACACTGGCATGGAACGGTCGTCATACTCAGAGAGATGCTAATTTAAAAATGAATTGCAGCGGCCTCATGTTTCTCTGGAGCTGCAGCTGGGCTAATATTTTAGAACATCCCCGACTGCTACTTACGCTGTATGTGAATAAGCTGCTTGGGCATCTTGAAGTCCCCTGGGTAGAGGGAATCATAGTAAGTGATGTTGCTCTCTGCCTCAGGCACGGGAATCACCATGTTGTCCCTCTTCTCTCCATACACCTGCTGTGCCGAGATGGCCCGCTGCAGATGGTGCTCCTAAACACACACACAATCACACACATATAGAAGAGTTAGAAACAGGTGGCTAACAGTGTATGACCCCTAACACGTGTATATTTAAGTGCTCTGGAATTTTTTTTCACACTGCATTATACCCGATACCGATCATAAAATGTGGCTTTGCAAACAATGGCTTTGCCAGGTGAGCTGGAACAGTAAATATATGCAGGATATGAGGTCCTGAGAGCTAGGATAGGGAATCTCTACATGCCTGTCCAGGGACTGTATACAAAAACATACACCTGTTAGCCCAGAAAGTGATTCTTCTAATCCAGGAATCAACTTCGTTACTTTTCTCACAGCAAATAAAATATTTGTAACCTGTAACGCCAAAAGTTAGTGTCACTCCTAACCCAAGTCTCTGTTCTTCTCAAAATTACTAAAAATATTCCACAACTTGAATGTAGAAATAATTCTATGGATAATTCAAATTATCATAGGTGCAAAACCTAACCCCAAACCGTTATGCACCTGTTACTAATGCTGTTGAATGGACACTCAGTTCAGGATGCTTTGCTACTCTGTCATGCAATTTTAAACACGTTATTGTCCCATAGAATTACCAACGCATTAATACACATCCCTGACAAGCATATCACTGATGATCCATGGGACCTGGACACACAAAGATCCATAAACTTCTTGTTACAACAACTGAACAAAAGTAAACATGTAATCAACGCTGCACTCAGAGGATGCTGTGAAACTGCTATTTGTATTATTTATAATTCATGGAATTTAAGATGAGCTGCTCTGAAACCTGCATGTTTGAAAATAAAAAATCACCAACAGCACAAAGCAACACTTTCCACACTTGCTGGAAGACAGACACACACTTCTCAGACTGTAACCCTGTTCAGTATTTCAGACCGCAACATCTGGTCCTTCTAGCAAATGCAGATGTCGAAGTCTCAAATCCAGAGTATAAGCCCACTATGAATGTATCATAATTCATAAGATTATTAACCATGCATACTAGTTGACCTACAGTTTTCAGGAAGATTAATGTCCACCCTGACAATTGAATATAAAATCAGCAAGTATATTTTTTTGCCTAGGTATCCAGGCAAAATTTCCAAACATTACAAGACTGCAAATCCAGCCTGCACTGACCGATTCCTACACCGCTATCTGCACAACCCATGTTCCACTTCACGCCTTAAGGCATTTCTCCGTTTAACAGATTTTCACCCAACACAACCTCCAGCTGGGATTGGAAACAGCGCCTTTTTCAACTGCAGATGGGTACACAGTTTGCATGACAATGGTTTTCATGGCTGAGGCTATAAACAATCTGTCACTACACGCAAAAGTAATTAAAGAAAACTGTACATTTGTCTTACGTGAACACACCACATTCTCGCTATACATTTAACCCATTCACCAGAGTAGCAGTGGGCAGCCAGGAACACTGAGAAGGGACCCCAGAGGTGGGAACCCCAGACGCGCACTTGATTTTAATGTTAAGTGAAGTGTCCGTTTGTCATACGCGAATATAGTAGGGTAAACATCCCGAAATACTTCAGTGCTTAACTATGAATTTAGTCACTCATTAAATTATTAAATGTCCCGTTTGTGTTCTGCTCATCACCCTCAACCACACTAAAGAAGTAGCAGTAGTTTAAATTAAATAATGGTCCCGTCATGACACAAAAGGTATAAATAAACAAGTTATTCGAAAACAAGATACTTAAACAAATAAATGTTTAAAATCCCAAACTTTGTGGGGGTACGTCTTCCAGGCTACTTTAGCCACTACAGTACTGGCAAGTTAGCTAGCAACAATGCTAGAAAGTCGTAAACCGAACAAAATGCATTTGTTTCTCACTTCTTTGTGGGTTTTCTTGTAAAGCATAATTGAAATCTAACTCGTCTGGCTTTGTTGTGGTCATGTCAAGACTTCCTAACATTATCTACACCCCCAGCTTCAAGGCTGAGGCAGCAAGCCCCGATTCCAGCCTCTCAGTGTTTACAGCCTCGGAGTTGTCACAGAGTGTGTGTTTGTGTCCAAAACAGTGAGAAAACGCCGGTTTGAACATGATCGTGGTGGTTTAGAGCCACTGTTAAGAGATGTGAGGTTTGGCCGATCACTTTGCTTGTTAGCAGACCAATTTGGCGCTCTCTGCACTGCTCCCAGTCCGCACTGGGAGCGTGTTTTTAGGATCTGTAGTGGTTTTCTCTGGGTCCCTCTGTCTGGAGCCCCTCGCCACTGCAGCCCAGAGAGGAGAGACAAGAAGAAAGCCAACAAAATGGCGGAGCTGCGAGTGGTCACGTGACTCCTTTGTACTCCGTCTCCCTCGTCTTTCTCGGTGAAATAGGGAGCGGACGCGGTTCTAGTTTAGCAATTCAACATCGTAATCCTCTCTTGTTCCGGCACGGCCAGGCCGGGGTCGCCTGCGGCTCGAAACGAAGCCGAAACACCGAGCCGTGCAGCCCCGGAGGAAAAGCAAGGGCGGCCATTTTGTGTACAAGCTACGCAGAGTGTGTCGAAAAATGCAAAAAATGGCTTCTAAGCAGTATTTTAAATAGCATAAAAACATACCGATTCCTCTTCTTTCTCCATCCCCGTCGGCATCTGGGGCACAGCCCGGTTAATCGAGGCATATTCGTGCAGGTCTGGCAGGTCCTCGCAGCGGAAGACTGGGAGAGGCTTGGAGGCGTCCAGCGCCCGCGCCCGAAACGACAGTTTACTCATCTTTTTACCACTCGACACGCAGCATAAAGAGATCCGAGCTCCTGGATTTCGGCGCGGGTCCGGTTAAAGTGGTCATGGATGGTGATTCCGGAGCGTTTTTGGGGCTGTGAAGCTCTGAGGAGGAGGAGGAGGAAGAGGAGGAGGAGGCGGCGGCGGGGCCAGCCGTGCCGGGAGGCCCGGGTCTCGGCTCTCTCTCTCGGTCTAGTGTTCCAGAAGCTCCGCTGCGCTCCCCGTCCCTGGGTCAGTGCGCCATGGCCAACATGGCGGACATTAAAAACTCTTTAAGACTCTCTTCGCTCCTCGCGGCCCAACCCCCTGATCACAGAACAGCCATTCCCACACGGCCCACAGCGCATGCGCCGTGCGTGTGAACCCACCTCCCTTTCTCCTCTCGCTTCTCCAGTCACGGCGCGCCTTCTGCAATTCAAAATAAACTCAAGAGCCGGAGATGCTGGTCCAGCTGCTTGTACACATTGTTCCCTTCCAACACAGGCACAGTTCCACTTTGGCCTGATGGATCAACCATGTCCAACCCCTTCTGTCCTCTGCATCTTCTTCTCACTCCAACTGTCCTCACATCTATAAACCTACTAGGCCTTCTTCCACTGGTAGCTCCATCCTCAGCATCCTTCTCCCGACATACGCAAAGTCAATCCCCAACAACTGGTGGCCTAGTGGTTTGGGAGTTGGCCCTGTGATCAGAAGGTGGTGTGTTCAAATCCCAGTACTCCTAGTGGCACCACTGAGGTACGCTTGAGAAAGCCGGTCCCCGCACACTGCTTCACTTGTGACTATAAGTGGCCACTTTACTTTCCTCTTCTCTGGCAGCTCTATCCTCAGCACAATTCTCAACATACTCAAGAGTCTCTCCTCAGCACATGTCCAAGCCGAAGCAATCTCTCCTCTGACTTTTCTTCCAAAAAGTTCCAATGCCAATAAAACACTAACTCGTTCAATTTTCTCCATCTCCTTCCATACTCTACATGTTCCTCCTTCAAGGCCTTCCTCTTCTCCTTATCCCTGGCAGCTCCATCCGCAGCATCATTCAACATCTCAACATACTAAAGAGTCTCTCTCTCCTTAGCACATGTCACAGCTAATGCAGTCTTTCTCTGATATTTAAGGTCCAACTCAAGCTGTCCCTCTGACAAACTCATTCCTGGTTTATTAACTTGGTCGAAGGTTCGAGACATGGACAACTAAAACCGCAAAAGCAACTCAGTCTGTCGGATGATTTCTGCTCTCTTTGGGTGTGTAGTTCCCGCTCCATCTGGGGCAACAAGGGCTGTAGTGGTTAGGGAGTTGCCTCTTCCATCTGAAGGTTGTGAGTTTGAATCCCAGGAGTCTCCACACACTGCTCCCCGGGCGCCGCATTCCTGGCAGCCTGCTGCTTCACACCGAGTGGATGGGTTAAATCCAGGATTAATATAGCACGTAAAATGTAACTGCATTTTTGCACACAATTCTCTGCTGCTAGAATACAACATGTGTCATGATATTTTATTCTATCGGATTTCCACTGTAGCTTTTCTTGACTGCACTAAATTGTTTTGTTGCTCTTGTGGGTTTTTATTTTGTTTGTGAGTGCTGACGGGAGTCTGTTCCGGGGCCCCCCTCGCGGTTGGGGCCCAACCCGTAGATGCGTAGTTCGCGTTTGCCTAAGAACTATGGAATCAGATTTGTGCCAAAATGTTTAAACAAAACTTCCTTATGAGACTTTAAATTTCGCCGCTAGTTTTTCAGTTTCGCTACTGGATTTTCAGTCGCTCCGCCCCGTTTTACGTTTTCGCTGCTTAAGGATTCGTTTGCAGTTCTGGCACAGATCTCTCGTGTGGGCGGGGCTTCGACTCATTTGCCACCAGGTATTTGAGTGACAGCTCCGTGCCCCAGAACTCGCTGACGTAACGAACCGAGGTTTCGCTTGTCATTGGTCACGTGGTTTTCTGCTTAGCCGATACACGCCTCAAAGTGAGGCTTCGTCTGCCACGCCCCTTTATACTCGATACACGCTTCAGAGCTTCATGTGCCCATTACTACAACTGATTAATCGTGGAGTTGCACAAATCTCAAATCTCATACGTGATCCTAACTGGCGGCAGTTGCTGCGGTCCGTCTTAGAAGCCCGACTATCAAAAAAAAGCCAGCGTATCTCGCAGAGTCCTGGGGCACGGAGCTGTCACTCAAATACCTGCTAGCGAATGAGTCAAAGCCCCACCCACACGAGAGATCTGTGCCAGAACTGCAAACGAATCCTCAAGGAGCAAAAACGTAAAAGGGGGCGGAGCGACTGAAAAGCCAGCAGTGAAACTAGCGGCGAAATTGAACGTCTCACAGGCGATAATGAATATTGAATGAATTTTGTTTGATATTAGGGAAGTTTTGTTTGAACATTTTGGCACATATCTGATTCCATAAAAAACAGCCCTGGTGTATATATGGTTGAATTGACAAAACCTTGTTGACATACACAGCCCAGTTTGGGCACTACCTGCTCCAACACTCCTGGGCTGGATCAGCTGACTGTGTCGTGGGTTCACCAGCAGCAGGGTAAAGAACTATTTTAGAGCGTGATGGTCCTTAATTCTGATCCTAGAGCACTATCATGTCAACAATTCCACAAACTGAAGCCTCTCGGCCCAAATACATACAATTCCTGAAATTGATGTTTAATAAGTTTAATTTCTTTTGTCAGTTTATGTCCGCATTTGGGATTAGCTAGGTTCTGATTAGATTTAATCATGGTACGTACAACAGCAGGTATATATGGATCTATTGCAAATAAAGATGATCAAAGCAGGCGAAATAAATAAAACTGATTTCAAATGCATGGCTTGGATTATTTCTACATTCATACTAGAGTCCGACCGATACATCGGCAGGCCGATATTAGTCATTTTCCAAACTATCGGTATCGGCATTTATAATGGACGATAAATGAATATTTCAAAAATAAAA
>JBBPDB010000040.1:30357063-30367965 GCA_037974465.1 Brachypetersius altus
AGTGTAGGTCAGTGTGTCTGCGCTTGTGTTGATTAGTCAGTCCAGTCCCAATATTTTGAGGTAGTTGAGTTAAGCTGAGTGTGTGTGAGTGTGTGTTTATCAGTCCAGTCCCTTATTGTTGAGGAGACGGATGGCTTGTGGAAAAAAAGGAGACGGATGGCTTGTGACTCCTTTGCCACTTGTCACTTCTGTTTTTGGAAAGGTGCAGGTCTTGGAAAAGTGCATTTTAGGAAGTATAGTAAAGTACAAGAATGAAAGACTGAAAGTTTAATAACACTTATATTTCATTGCTAGTTACACTCAAGATCTCATGATTCCAAATCCATTTGAAGAAAGTTGTTCTCTTTACTCTGGTCGCCATGATTCTTACGATGTTCTCCTTAATAATGTAACCAAGAAATACGAACATAATGTTTTGAAATGCAGGAAATCAGAATTACACCCTAGTGGAATTAAACTTTGCACCAAGAGAAGATCTAAGTACGGCCTTCACTGCTTTCTTGCTCCACATTTTTCTTGCATTCTCTGTAAGGTTTAATGTTAAAGTGTATTGCAAGTTCTTGCAAAGATTTGGAGATGTGGCTCAAAAGTTATATTTTTGATTGCTCTTTCAGTGGCTATGCTGCCGATGACATCACACACTGCATCCGGCCTCAGGATATTAAAGAGAGGAGAGCGGTCATCATCCTCAGAAAGTGAGTAGTAGCGAGCGAGCCCCTTACTGTGAGTACATAAAGCCTTTATGTATTTGAAGCGTCTTGCATGGGAATGTTCATAGGAACACTTCTGTCTGTCTGCAATACAGGACGAGACCAAACGCACCTCGTCTGGACACCAGTGTTTCAAGCTCCCCCGTATCCTCCCCTCCAGAGAGACGGCACAAGCTGAAAGGAAAACGCTCACACCGGAAGGCCGACCCAGATGCTGCACACAGGTTGGTGCATATAGGTTCAAAGGTGCTTAATTGCCATCAGCAGCTGTGTACAAGTAAATAGTATGACTAGACAACATTTGTCCATGGACCACGGTGCAACACCTAGCGACTTACGACAGAGACAATATACAAAAGACGAACAGTAAATAGACACAATTGTGAATCTGAGACAATACAGTATGGAAGTTTAACATGAGTAGGAAGTGTATGTACACCTTGCACAGTGGATAATACAGTAAAGCCCCACTTATATGCGGCTCAGCAGTCGCGGCTTCAGCCTTTTGTGGATTTTTTCTGAGAACCAAACGAATAATTGTTCACAGAAACCGCAGACATCTTTTTCTGCTTTTGCTTTGTCCGGGTTTGTCCGCCACGCCGTCTTTATTTACGCTTATACTGTGAAACCCATCAGCGCTCAGTATCACACCGTCTTGTTAAACAATGAACTTTCTAATGTGTTCTATCTCTTGATGCCATAAAGTCAGCATTACAATTTATTAGTGGTGCAACGGATCACTGTTGCTCCGTGATCCAAACCGATCCACGCATGTGATCCGAAGATCTGAAAGAAAAATAAAAGCTCCGCTGAATGGTGTGCGTAGAATGGGGTGCACCCAAACACTACTGTGTTTTTTTTACTTTCTGCGTAAATAAATCGTATAGCAGAGTTACAGCAAGGGTTTTTTGTTGGAGGAAATGGAGAGCGCGGCTGATGGTTGCTTAGCAACGACAGACGCTTCCGCTTGTGTCCACATTAAAGCTCCGCCCCCCGAATCCCGGGGAGAAGACACCGCCCTCCCTACCTCATACTGCTGCTCCTGCTCCGCCCCCACTTCGCCTACTACTCTATTGGATGCCCATGATTGATGGGCAGAAGAATGGCTCCACAAGCTCCGCCCCCGAATCACGGGGAGAAGACACACCGCCCTCCCTACGTCATACTGTTGCTTCTGGATAGATCACAGGCAGCGTGTATACAAACTGCTGTTAACTTTATACAGTTGATATAAAATATTTTACTACAGTATTTGGTTCAGAATCTTTTTTTTCTAGATTATCCTCCTTTAAAATTGGGTGCGTCTTATGCGGCGAAAAATACGGTATGTTCCAAGAGCCCCTGTGAATAGCAAAAAAACGTGTTGTGTTTTGGTAAAACAAATGCCTAAAAAAGGCCTATTTTTGTCGTGTAAACCCTAAATAATTTAAATAATTTAAATAATTAAAAATAAAAATACAGGGCTTTAAAAAGGACAAAGCGAAAAACAAAGAGAAACACTGAGACGACCCACGGGGGAGATCCTGGTCTGCAGTCGCCACAGACGATTCCAACGGCTGCAGCCAGGAGAAATAAATCATCAGAATCAAAAACTTTATTTGATTCCGAAGGAAACTGCATTAGCATTAGCATTAGCAGCTTACAGCGAGCCAAATCAAAGACTCATACACGTTGAAATAAGTCTCTCTACCCACATGTTAAACAGGGCACTAATATTAATAAACTGAGATAACTGTTGAAGATTGGAGAAACATGTTTAAAATACTAAAATATGAAGGCAAGACACGGAGCAGTCGTGCTGCAGCGCACTACATAACGTTCTCAGACTGGCTGCTTACAAAACTCCCGC
Source organism: Brachypetersius altus (assembly GCA_037974465.1). Taxonomy (NCBI): domain Eukaryota; kingdom Metazoa; phylum Chordata; class Actinopteri; order Characiformes; family Alestidae; genus Brachypetersius; species Brachypetersius altus. The sequence goes on from JBBPDB010000040.1 coordinate 30,359,623, forward strand.
CTCTAAGTACAGCGAGCGTGGGATACGCCCAATCAGCAGCGAGGAGAAATAAGTAACGTTGATCGTGTAAAAGTGAGGGTTTACTACACGATCCCAAATAAAGTGCCTCTCTCAAGCAGCTCTCAGCATTATTAACAAAAATCAATCAAACAGTAAAATCAAGAAAAATCCGACTTTTTTTAAAGAATTCGTCACATCAGTGGAAAGTAGATTAGTGCTAGCTGCCTTAAAATAAGATCTAAGGTTTAATTAAAGAGAAGTGCTACTTTCTGAAAGGCCTATTATTAAATTCTTAATGATATAGTTATATTTTTATATATGTAATATATTTACATTAAATTATTTATGATAAACTTAATGATATACTAATTACTGACGGCCAGAAAACACAAAGATTTTTGAAGATTAAAGCTGCTTATGTTTACATTTACAGCATTTAGCAGACGCCTTGCTCAGGAACCCAGTGGTGTGCTGAAGGTAGGATTCAAACCCATGACCACCTGGACCACTACGCCTCGACACAATACCACAGAAGAGAAATATTTCTCTGTTCTGGTCAGTAGATTGAGGGGAAATGCTCATTATTGTGAAAGACGCGGCGAGTTCTCTGTGATAATTCAGTTTATTTTTCATTTTAAACCCCCTGTAGCAGCGGATTCAGCTGATGAGACAAATTGAATTCTTTCCTCTGTTGTGCTGTGTGCTTGTATATGAGACTTGTGTATGAGGCCTGTGTGTGTGTGTGTGTGTGAGGCCTGTGTGTACATGAGTGTGGGCTTTCTTAGCCGTGTGCTTTGGTCTCATGTTCAAGTGGTCCAAGGGGATTTTAAAGCACCATATCATTTCCATCCCTTTCAAGTCAGGAGGATGAGGCCTGTGACACCATGTTGCTGGTGTGTGTGTGTGTGTGTGTGTGTGTGTGTGTGTGTGTGTGTGCGAGGGACTCTTTGTTGGGTTTCTGCTGATTGTTGAAGTGCTCATTCTCTGGGTTCAAACTCATGGATGTGTGTGTGTGTGTGTGTGTGTGTGTGTGCGTGTGTGTGCGTGTGTGTGTGTGTGTGTGTGCATCTAAACGAGATCCCATGGAGGTGGTTTCTCTGATAAAAGCAGCTTTGATGCTGGCCCGAGGTTCAGACACAGTCATGCGCAGAAGTTTTGGGTAAATCGTTCATAAACAATTGGAGAAATTTGCCATATTTAGGTTTGTTCCCTGGAGGCAGCTCTGCACAGTGCAGTGTTTCTCCTGCTTTAACTAGAGCTGCAATCGAGTTCACCTTTCCGGGTTCAAGACCAGGACTAGTCAGGTCCAAGCCAAGCCTTTTATAGTGACTGACCTGTCTATCATTATCATCAGTGCTGCTGAAACATGTCTGAGGCCACAGGTCTGGCTCTAACACACCCACTGCAGCTCGGTGAGGGTTCACTAATGAGCTGATTAGTAAACACCAGAACGTGAGAACAGTGATGTAGAGGAGGTCTAATTATTTTCTCCAAAACTTTGACTCCGGATGTAACTCTTAACACAAACTAATGCAAGGCCATGCAGCATCAGTTACATCAACACATTCAACGCATGCAGGTAAAAAGACCCAGCCAAAGCCTCTTATTAAGGGTAGGTCAGGTAAGACCCATAAAGTTCTCATAAGTGACAAACACACAGAAGTGCAGAACTTCATATGCATAAGTTCTATTATGCACCAGGTCTATTTAACAGTCTTAAGAAGGTTTCATGCCTCCAGGCTTAGCGGTTTGAATCTGGCCTCTGGTCCTGGTCCTGTGTGTGTGTGTGTGTGTGTGTGTGTGTGTGTGTGTGTGTGTGTGTGTGAGTCCCTTCCTCACGCCTGTACACCCCGTGATTGGCTCTGGGCACCCGAGACCCTAGTGAAGATTAAGCGGTTACAGAAAATGAGCAAATAAGTAAGAAGAAGGCAAAGTGTTCACAGCTCACTCTCATATGGAGCAGTTGTCATGTTAAACAATCACAGTGTTCCATCAATATAAGGTGTTTTTGCAGTAAGATTCTATTTATTATTGATGTATGAATTGAACCATAGCCCCTTGGTTCAGATGGGTTCAGGTCAGCTTAATAAAAAAATGTACAGTTTTGGGCAAAGCAGGTCAAAAAGTAAAAAAAAAAAAAAATAACTTACAGAAACACTGCATGCTGTCGGTTCATCAGTTCGCTCCTCTCCTCCTCTCTCTTTCTCTCACCTTGGGCGTCAATAATCTGCATTATCGAGCTGTAAAGTAAACTACATCCATCACATCTATCGGTCTGCACCCAGACTGTGCTTTGTAACGCATTAGGCCAGGCCACCATTTATAATTAGAGCCTGGACTAATAGCCCATCACCAGCTTTATCTTTAATGAAACTGTGGATTTGGCCAACGCATGTATTTATGTAACTACAAGTTGAGTTTTTTTCCCCCATAGCTTTTGTTAGATCACAAAATGTATTTATTTTTGTCCAAACAGAAGAGAAAACTACAGAAGAAAGATAAGATAAACCTCTCCACAAGTGGGGAATTTGCAGCATATCTTCTTTTACACACACATTCATAATCTCTCCCATACCTTACAAGCTTGGATCACGTAGCAACCAGATTGTGTATGTGTGTGTGATTTTATATATATATATATACACACACACAGTAATCCCGCATTTTCACAGGGGTCACATTCCAAGAGCAGCTGCGTAAAGTGAAAAACCAAGTTGTTGTGTTTTGGTAAAAAAGAAAAAGGAAAAAAAAGCCTATGGTGTAAACACCAAATATGCCAGAACACTTTATTTTCATTTTAACCTCAGTTTAATGCATTACCCTTAAAGAAAAAGTAAATGTAAATAAATAATCAGAATCAGAAAACTTTATTGCTCAAAAAACTGTAAACATTAGCGGTTAGCATTAGCAGCGTGCAAACACTCGTAAACAAAAGAAAGGTTAAAATAACTCTCTCTACCCACATGTTTAGACAGAGCACAGTATACTAATACTAAATAAACGGAGATAACTGTTGAAAATTTGGAAAGAAAAGTTTAAAATACTAAAATACGAGGACAAGACACGGAGCAGTCACGCTACACGCTGCAGCAGCTTCTTCTTTTTATGGCGGTTGACAACTTTTCAGTGTATCTTTTCGGCTGGGCTGGTGGCGGTATCGCAGTTCGGTTCTCAGAAAAATCAAATTAATACTTGAACATTAATAGACATATTTAATTGTGCTTTACTGCCAGAAATAATTGCAGTTCCTCATTCAAGACATCCTCAGATTCAACTAAACACACGGGCCATAAGCTCCTTCACATTCAAACAGGATTACTTTACAAAGGCAAAGCTCATTTAACACGCCTCTTTATCAAATGCAAATTTTAGTTAATCCTGTTGGCCAGGAGAAGACAAAAGCTACTTATTTCACTGGGTGAATGTATTGTCCTGGTAATGATACGGCTTCATCAGGCTGCAGCGGACGACTGAGCGCAAGAAACAATGACTGACAGAAATGTATTCAGAAACACCTACCTCATACCTACACTGTCTATTCTATGAGGTCCATCCACTTGCACAATATGTACAAAAGTTTGTGGACACCTGCTGTCCCAGCGTTTCTTCTGTTTGTGCCTCTTTACTGTAATTAAAGCCTCTACTCTTCTAGAGCCAGGGATGTTGGAACATAGTCATGAGGATTTGATTTCTTTAATAATGATCCAGAGTTCTGGATCACACACCCCAACTTAACTCATGAGCTCCTCAGGATCATGTCTGCTGCTCAGGAGCATCCCGTTCTATTGCCCATGCTTTTCTATGGAGATTAGACAAGCTGTGTGCAAAATTGCACACCTGAACCTCAACAAATGAAATGAGGTTAATTCACGTATCAGAGGTGCTAGTCCTTTAGATGCTGTCTGAGTGCAGCTGGGGTGACACTGCTAGTTTGAGACTGGTCTGTGACCCAAGAATGAACGAAGAGCTGAAACTTAATTAGCAGAGGCTTTTTTAAAAAGTGTAAAACAAGTCAAGTAATTAACTATCTGTGTTAAAAAAGCCCTTATTCGATTATGACGATTCGCCTCTTTCTCGCCATCTTCTCCCATGTTCCCCTACAGCCTCGCCCTCTTGTTATGTGCATCTATGCTGTTGTCATGTTTCATTTTCTAGTGTTTTTGGGTTCTCTCTGCTTTTTTCCGCTGATGGATAGTCTAGCCTTCAGTGTTTTCTGCCTGTCAGTTACAAGAGAGAGAAAATGGAGAGCAGGCAGAGTGTGTACATGCATGCAAAAAGAGAGAGAGAGAGAGAGAGAGAGAGAGAGAGAGAGAGAGCAGTCTACTTCATAAAAATCACTCATTAGAAAACAAACCCAAACCCTCCCTGGTCCTGATGATGTGTGTGAAAAATAGCCCCTTATTTTGTCAAGCCCTCTAGAGCTCAGGCAGCAGACCTCGAATCAGCAAGTTAAACAATGAGATAAGGATATAACATACAGTCATCATCATCATCACATGGTGTTTAAACAAATACAAAAAGAGTTGTTAAATATTTGGAGCAGCATAAAGTAACATTTTCAATTTATTCGTCTCACGTATGTCATGTCTTTCCTGTTCAAGGGAGACTAGTGTGCAATATTTCATTTGCAAGGAAGAATACAGTGTGGATTTAGTGTTAATTAGGGGTAACGGTACACAGATGTCACGGTACGTACCTCGGTTTTGGGGTCACGGTTCGGTACGGTTCATTATACAGCAAAGTTAAGCAACAACAAGTTCTAAAGAATGAGGCTTGGTTTGTTTTCGTTCATTTTAAATAAACAGCAGTGTATTAACCAGTAAACACACACTCTTGCTTATATTTTCATGTATGTGTAAGTGTTACGCCAGTAGGTGGCACTGTTGCACCACACTACGACCCAGGTTTATGATTTACTTGCGCTTTTTGGCCCCTGTATGATTCCGTACAACTTCAATCACGTCTTCTCCGTCGTACCGTGTATTCTCCGAAAGACATCATGTACCGAACCGTGACGCATGTACCGCGACGGTTCGGTACCAATACATGTACCGGTACAGCCCTAGTGTTAACCTATTTAAAAGAAGTATTTCATGTTTAAATTTGAAACATGACTACATCGTGGCACTGAAAAGGCGTCAAACACGACTAATAACAGTAATATTGGGTCAGGGACAAAGGCTACTCTTTCTGAAATGACTACACAAACCCCCAACCCTGGAGGTGTGAGGCACAGCGCTACCCACTGCACCACTGTGGGGCATCAAGCAAAAGACTTTTGTCATTATTGCAAAGAAAACCGGCAAACAAAGTGAGACTTGAGCTGGACATCTGCTTATAGAAACGGATTTGAACCGTCTTCCATTTTTTATTTTAATGAGCTGTGGAAAGAGAGGACGGGGCCAGAATAGCATACTCAGTGAAGATCAGTGGGTTTTGAAGGTACAGTCAAGCCAGTCAGTCTCTTTGACTTGAGTGGGCAAAAATGATGGTGATTACACTGTCAGCCTCAATCTTAAAGTCAATCACGAAACCAACCAAGACGTCACATTCCTTTGTTCAAACGGGACTCTTTTCACTGGTGAGGCATCGCGTATATGTGCAAGAAGCTTGTGTCGCAATATGGCCGACACATTGGATTCCTTTTCCATGAAAAGTTAATGCAATAAACCATGTTAGACCGGGGTTTCGCCGTTCTGTTTGAATTGAAATGTAATTAATTTACCAGAAGTGCCCAGGTTTGGTCCTGGAGGGGCAGTTTTCAGCACAGTTTGGTGAGTTTCCTCTTCAAACACACTCAAACCAGGCAATTAATGCGTGAGCTGGACCAGATGTACTTAAGCAATGAAATCTTTAAACCCTCTAGGAACAGAGCTGGGCACTCCTGCTAAATGAGTTATATCGCCCATTAAATAGTTAGGGTTCTAGTCTTGCTTGGGCAAGAACATCTATCTGCCTTTTCACACATCTCCAATATGCCCAAGGCACAGGAAACTTTACAACATCTTCGTAGCATCCAGGTAACTTTAGAGCATTTGAAATGTGGCAGAAGGAGGTTTACGAAGTTGATGGAGTTTTGAGGAGCACTATGAAAACATCAATTATCGTTCGAGTGTATCCAGAGGTGCTTTAGGGAAGAGTGTGTGAGTGAGTGTGTGTGTGTGTGTGCACACTGAGCTCCACAGGGCTTTGGACAGTGCTACGCTAGCTGAATACAAACACAAACTCATAAGCTGAATACTGATCAGCTTTCCAGGTGAAACGCATGCGCAAGAAATCTTGAGACTAGATTTTATTATCAGGAATGATAACAGACGGCTCCTGCTTAAAAGAACAAATTGACTGAAGATTAAATTTACCACCTGGTGGATAATTGTGATTCAGCAGATTTGCTAACAACTGGTGACAGCCATTAGCTCTTTTTGATTAGCATGGCGGTTAGCTTCTTTAATCTCAATGGAAAACCTGTTTATGTTGCATTTTAAACTGCACAGGAGCGACAGAGTGCGATTTCCAGCATCAGAGCTCCGGATAGCCTGCACTTGCCAATGCTAGAATGAGGTAATCTCTAGTCCTCAGTGACAACTGATCACTGTAGGTGACTTAGCATGCTACAGAGTTGTTGTCTGCAGGTCAGAGAACATTTCTGAAAAGTTAAGTCTGTCTCTAGGCTATAAAATTCCCAAAAGTTAGACCCAAGTTCTTTATTTAATGGGAAAAAGAGCCCTGGGTTTATTGGCATGCTGCTCAGGTAGCGTGTTGTGACTGAACTCCCCAAATAACTTGAGTTGGGCTAGATTAGAAACCTCCAAAGGTGTCTGGACTAGGCGGAGTGAAGTGCGGGTCTGTATTAGTCTGGAGGTTTGGGAGTTTTTGCAGGTGGTGTGAAGGATTTGCGTTAGTTTGAGTGCTGACTAAATCACTTTTTGATGATTACACTGTGGCATTGAGTGATAATCATAATAATAACCTTAATTAAGCGGCGGGCAATTATAGCACATTAGATAAGAAAAGTGTGTGTGTGTGTGTGTGTGTGTGTGCGCGCATGCATTTGCATTCTAGCAAACTGCAGCGCACTCAAACTCAGTGAACTGTGCCGTCATCATAAACCACACACACCACTCTGGACATTTACTACTTTTTTGCTGAGGCGGAGAAATTAAAGTGTGTGTGTGTGTGCGTGTGCGTGCGTGTGTGCGTGTGTGTGTAAAGTTAGGTGTACCCCAAAAAAGTGTATTGTGGTGGTGGAGGGAACTGTCAGAGACAAAAAAAGAGACAGAAATAGAGACAGATAGTCAGGAATAAACATACACACACACACACACACACACACACACACACACACACACACACACACACAGATAGAGACAGATAGTCAGGGATAAATATACACACACACACACACACACACAGACACACACACACAGATAGAGAGAGATAGTCAGGGATAAACATACACCATACACACTCTCCCTCTCTCTTTCTCTCTCTCTCTCACACACACACACACACACATAAAGAAAGGGAAGCTTAACTGAATATAAAGTGGTTTTGGGTGATGGTGCATTAATATGTCACAATCAAGGACCATCTGAGGGTCCCTTAAGTAAAATGTTTCACAAAATCATGACTGTCTTGAAGAAAAAATACTTTTATCATAACGTTTAGGTTGATGGTGGAGAAATCCTGGAGAAGAGCTTGACCAGGGCTGCACTGAGGGCCTGGGGCCGTTTCGCTGACCCTGGGTTCAGGGCTGGAATCGGGAGATCTGAGGTGTGCAGAGATATTTGGGACGCTGAGAACCTGCTGCAGTGATAAAGATCTGAAACTCACCAAAGGAGGAACGACGGCTTTGGAATTCTCCGCTCAAAATGAACAGCCAGTCGATTTACATTTTACTTCTCAAAACAATGAATCCAACACGTTTTAAATGTGACGCAAGCGTCCAAATACTCTCTGAGGCCGCTGTGTAAATAAATATATTCCGTTTTTCTACAACTGGAACAGATTTGAACACGCCGGAAAAAATGTTAAAATCTCATGAATATTTATAAGCATGCACATTTGGTCAGACTACACACACACACACACACACACACACACACACACACACATCTTTTCAACATCCTTCTCTCATAAATAAAATTGATTAAAATGCTAATTGATTTTCAGTGAATTGAAGCCCACAGAAGGAAAGCAAGCCTGGAAGAGAAACAGAGAGAGAGGGAGAGAGAGAGAGAGAAACACAGAGAGAGAGAGAGAGAGAGAGAGAGAGAGCGCGTGAGAGCGAAAAAGCGAGAGAGAGAGAGAGAGAGAGAGAGAGAGAGAGAGAGAGAAAGAGCG
>JBBPDB010000040.1:30404260-30421864 GCA_037974465.1 Brachypetersius altus
AAAAGGCTATTTTTGCTACATATTTAAACATTGAGGATTTCTTTAAAAAAATGTCTAAAAGTCTCGTCTCGTCTCGTCTTGTTCTCGTGAACCCAGTCTCGTGTCTCGTCTCGTCTCGTGGGAAAAGCGTCTCGTCACACCCCTACTAAATAATAAACTAACTGGTATAAAACCATTTGCTCCTCTTTAAAAAGGGTCATCAAAATCTTTGCCAACCTTAAGAACGTACTAGAAGTTGATTGTTTTGGATTACTGTGGACCTGAAGACATCACCTACAGGCCATAAGAAAAATCAAGAGGCTTGGACAGGGCTGATTTACAGCTAGCCCAAGCTATAGATTCAGACAGCTGTCCCGCCTGGTCCGTCTCAGTCACACCCTCAATGAATCCAGTCGCCCGAGTACTAGGTAGCACGCAGTCCTGGGCATGTGTGTATGATGTCATGGTTTTGTGTGGTCCTTTGGTGCCTAGGCAACCCAGGTGAGAGTAGTGGGGGCTTCATTATCTCCTTAGCTGGGTTGCTAGGTACCTGTCCACCTGTCTTGTGTTAATGTGATTACTGCTTGTTATTGTGTTGATTGTCTCTATTGTGTGATTGTCTGTATGCGTGTGCCTATGGATTGAAAAGTCCAGTCGAGCCAAAGAATCTTTGCCTGGTCATCCAGTGACAACCTTGGGTTCTCTGTGTATGTTTACATGTTCTTGAAGAGAAAGAAGGCAGAGACACCTAAAGGACTGTCCACATGATCCCAGCCTACTCTCTAGTGGCAGTGAAGAGAGTCTATGTAACATGCTGCTGGATCCTGTGTTACCAGCTCCAGCTTGGTACCTGACCTGCACATCTCCTGTGTGTCTCTTTCCCCTGTGTGTCTTTGAACGACAGAGGGTTTGTTATAGCATCCAAAGAAGAGTTGACTCTGCAGCTGAGTCCCCCTTCCAGGGTTTTGTTTTGAGTTAGCTCGGAGTGAAGGTCCTCCGGAGCTTTGCATTGAACTTGAACTTTCTTTATTAAACTTAAATTAAATTCACAAAGCTGTCTCCTGGTAGTATGTCCATCCCTCACCCGACATGACAACACCCTGTTTGCGATTCTGTGCCAAATGCATTGCGTCATATTAAAGACGCCTGTATTCATTCTACATTTGAACTAAAATACTCAGCTCAACCTCCTTGCAGTCTGATTTCAGTGCTAGTTAAGGCAGGTTTTATTGGCTGCTTAAAGTCTTTAAACAATAGAGCATACACTCACAAACATAAAATATATTATTTCATTTACAATGAGAGTCGGATATAATCATGAAGGCCATTGGATAGTCAAGATTATGTTTAAGTTTTAAAACCTGAAACATATTAATGTGCTTTGGATTATGTTAGCTGTATTATATAATACATGGACAGCTTTGTAATATAGCAACTGCATGAGATATGGATAGTTTATGGATAGATATGGATAGTTTAAGCCCTCTCATCTAATATTACGAGGAACACAACCTTTCTCTCATATATCACAACTATATTTGGCATGAGATGGGAGCTTATCACCAAGTAATACAGTGACAGAGAATGTGATCCTTTTAGATTGTTTTTTTTATCTCATTAAAGTAAATTAAGCCATACTTAATGATGCTATTAAACCTAGAGAAGAACACAGATCAACAAAAAAAAATTATAATCATCAGAAACCACAACACACCTTTAAAACCAGTTTTTCATGCTGATTTCAGATCTGCTTTCTAGTTTTTTTCAGTCAAATCAACTTCCTGAATTATGAGTAACATTAGATTTGCGATAGACTTGCATGTATTTTTTTTATTAAACCCCAGGCACCAATCAAAAACTGTTTCAATATTTTCAGTGTGGAGTCAGACAGGCCACACTGTAGCATAGATATAATGATCAGTGTCAGTCAGCTACCACTGTTTCTTCACAAACACTCAGCATATGATTATTATATGATCATTATACCAACTATCATGCAGTATAGAACTAGCTTCATCACAGAAAGTGTACTACGTGCAGGAAAAACTACACACAGATTTAAAATCAGCATATAAAACAGCTAAACGTATCTCTGATGATTTTGACCTGTTGACCTGTGTAATTAAATGTAAAATTGTCATTTCAGATTACACATTTATCTTTCCCATGATCATGTAATAAATATGCTGTAACACCTCAATTTCTTCTTATAAAGGCTTTAAAAGCTTTGAATATTATTATTTAAAATATATGCAGCCTCTTTTGGGTAAGACAAAGTGCTCACCGCTGGTAATATGTGAGAAAGGTGCTTGGAAACATTCCAAGTTACTATTGTAGTACATGTAAAGTTTTTTGTTTACATTTGCCTATTTAGAAGATGTTTTGTTTCGTTTAAGTATTTATAATTTAAAGCCTCAATAAGTTGCTCCATGAGTGAAAAAAGTAAGCTTTAACAGACAGTGAGCAAGATTTGCTTCTGTAGAAAAAAGAAACACCAACAGGGATAAGGGATACTCAGGACCCTGCAAGTCTGTCCGAATGCCTAACTGTCCTGACAGAGCAGCCTTGCACAGATTTACACAGCCTTTTAACATAGTGTGGAAGCATGAAAGCTAAACACCAATAAAACAGTTTTGTAATAATAAAACTGAATCAATAAATGAATGAATAATTTAAAGATTCGCTGGTATAAATGTGTTAAAAACCGTGGCTCACCCCATACTGTCCAGAGAAAAGCGCCTGTTCAAATATTTGTCCCCGTTCATGGTTCAGCACGAATGAAATCTGCATCAACCGAATGGTTGAACGTTCCGCTTTCTCTTTCTCTCTCTTTACAAAATGAATGTCTCACTTTCACTCTTTACACACTGGCTGTTCTCCCCTCTCGATCTTTCTTTCTCTTTACACACTGATTGTTTCTCTCTCACACTCTACACACACTGACTCTCTCACGCTTTACACACTGTTTCTATCTCTTTACACACTGTCTTTACATATTCTCTCTCTCTCTCTCTCTCTCTCTCTCTCTCTCTCTCTCTCTCTCTCTCTCTTTCCTCGTGGTCTTGTTTGTTTTGGCCTCGCGGCGCTGAACGCAGCTCAGGTAGTAAGCCGGGCCCTGCCCCTCGCGGTACGGGCCACACCCAATTTAGCTCAGAGCCACACCCCTGTAGTGGGTTGCCATGGATGCTGAGAGTTCTGTTCACCCACCAGACCGGCCCTTGTCCGAAGCCACGTGACTCCTACTGGCGCAGGTAAAGTTACGAGAGGTGCAAGAGCCTCGCGCCTCACCTGTGCACAGACTCAGATACTCATCAGCAGTGGTGCGCGATACAGATCAGACCTGAGCGCGACCTTTCACTCTCTCAGGTTCTCGTTATTAAACCAGAACACCTGCGTTTTTCTGGAAGACAAAGACAGAACTGTTACATCACGGTCCTTCAACCCAGACTGAGATCCTGTAGACTCTGCTCAGTTATAGTTGCTGGTTTATATTATGTATTCTTATTTATAGCTGAACATCTGGGGGCCGTCTCCTACTTCTTGGTGGTGATGATGGTGGTGGGGTGGGGTGTACGGGCTAATCCGATTCATAATCATATTCATAATCATATTCATAAATACATCAAATTATTACTTAAGTACAGACAACTGTACGAAATAGTAGTTAAATACTTCTATAATAATAATAATTATTATTATTATTATTATTATTATTAATAAAAATCATAATATATTGTTGCTGTTATTGTTATTTTTGTTACTATCACACATACTTATATATTTAAAAATACACCAAATATTCAACTGTCATTTGCGGGTCATTGTACAATAAACAAGATGAAGACAAAATATATCTTTATATACAGTATTTTGTGCATTTTTACAGCTATGCAAATGTTACAAATGTCAGCAGTTTTCTCTGCCGGTGTGTCTCTGTTGAACTGAGCCTTACTGTGATTTAATAGCAAAGTTTGACTTATTTGGAAAACATTATGTTTATAAATGGTTAAGTGCTTACATAATGCAAAACTAGTTTTAATGATACATTCCTCCACTGTAATTGTAACATATTAGAATATAGAGAAATATGTATATCACAAATTGCGCAAAGACTGACCATTACATGGACTCTACTGTGGTTATGTAAAGAAATATTAATTGTTTTACACAATTTACTAGAACAATGATGCCAATATAAATAAACAATATTGACCCCGGTCATTCTTACACAACCCAAGCAAATCCCAGTAATTCTCAGGTTCAGAATGACACAAAGCAATACTGATTATTACATACAACCTTGAAGCCTCTGAGCTGTTGTGTCATATTTCATCAATAGTGGTCACCATGGTACAGTTGGACTATTGTACAGTGTTGTGGGTTAAGGTTACAGTGTTCTCCCTCCATAGCCTCCCTCAAAGGTTTATTTTAGAGCCATTTCAAACCAGCATGGATACAAGACATTGCTGCCTGGGGGAACAGTCTCCTGCATGTCTTTTATAGCTGATCCCATTGTCTAGTAATGACTAGTTATAGATATTTCCCCGGAGAAACGTGAGGCAAACAGGTTTACAATAGTTAAAGCTATTAGCTGGTATTAAACATTTCATCCTTTAGGGTTAGTGGTGTCAGAACCCAGTCCTGAAGACCCACTCGCCTCAAGACCCAAGCGTATGAACGTTAAAAAATGAAACATTACTCACTGCCCCCAACTAAAGGTGGTAACAAACATAACAAATAAACAAACATTACTCATCACTGCTCTTTGCAGATGTTAACAAACATCAAATAAATAGACATTACTCACCCCTGCCTTCAGAGGGTGTTTACTAAAAATCAAATAAACAAACAGCACTCACTGCTGCCCTCTAAAGGTGTTATCAAACATCAAATAAACAAACAGTGCTCACTGCTGCCCTCTAAAGGTGTTATCAAACATCAAATAAACAAACAGTGCTCACTGCTGCCCTCTAAAGCTATTAACAAACATCAAATAAACAAACAGTACTCACTGCTGCCCCCTAAAGCTATTAACAAACATCAAATAAACAAACAGTGCTCACTGCTGCCCCCTAAAGGTGTTGTTAAGAAACATCAAATAAACAAGTATTACTTTCTGCTAAACTCTAAAGGTTTTATTAACCAACATCAAATAAACAAACATTACTTATCGCCCCCTTAACAATAGTTGCGATTGTAATACATTCAGTTTACATATATAAAGGATGCTTTTATTCTTGGTGGGGCATGAAAAATGGGCCCCTACTGCACTGGTTCTCAAACCAGTAATCAGGGATTCACAGACATTCCATGGTTTCTTGCTCAAACCCAACTGCTAGCACATAGAATTAGAAAAATTGTGGAGATTGACTTGGAGTCTCTGAGGGCTGGTTTAAGTACTATAGCCTTGTTGGCTTTATCGGACCACAGATATTCCTGAAATGCTATTTTATCTCCATGGTTCAGGTAGATGATAATGTATTACATTTGCTTACATTAGGGGCATGTTTTGGTGCTCTGGAGTCCCAGTACTGCAACTTGGCCATCCAACCAAGGGGCTTTCCAAGAGTTATCAGACTAGGAACAGCGGTACAATGTAGCTTTGTGGTTTATAATGACTGACACTCAGCGCCTTGTTCTACACGCGTCCTTTAATTAACAGACATATTTAACAGCAGAATAAATTAGTTTGACTGGAGTCACTGTAGTTCCGTTCCCTCGATGCCAAAAAGAGGATTAACTACCACGCACACCTGTACACACCTGCCACCTGCTCACCCAAGAACATCACAACAGCACCTGGGACCCAAGCGCCTGTCGCCGACAAGCACGTCAGCAATGACAAATAAACAAGTTCTGAACCGCGAACACAGCAGCATCGATTTGTCTGTGCCACCTGGGAATGGAAGAGTGTGCATAAACGAACAATTTGGGAGCATTAAGGAAAATGAGTTAAGTTCCTTCAATGTGATTTACAGGAATAGAGTAAAAATATTAATAAAGGATGCATAAAAATGGTAGGGACAATACAATAATACATAGGAAAGCATTTACAAGTGTAGAAGAGTAGTAGCTTTTTAATGCTACAGCTTGAGCAGATGTAAGAATGATGGACAGTTGTGGGACTGCATAGCAGATAAACACCATTTCACCAAAAATGAGCAGAAAGATGAGTGGAAAGAAAGGAGGCCAGAGGTGCCAGCTGAAGGAGCAGACGTCCTGGAAGTTTCTAGCTCTGTAACCTGCATCACTCACAGTGCACCTGTGACCAGGGACACCCTTGGGACTGAGCGTGACACCTCTGGCCTACAGGATGGCAGCTTCGGTAGTAGCTAATGGTTAAAAAAGGAGCCGTTATCAGAGATCAGAGCTGGGTGTACAATAAGTAAAGGGTGGAAAATACATGCTGTGTTTGTGAGCCAATGAACTAAAGTGTACTTTCACCTAAAGCCAGGTCGGTCATTCACCTCATACTCATGACTGTGCGATTAGTAAAGATTATGCTAACGCCACGCAGCTATTTGGGTTTTTCATGGTTCCCGGTGGATGTACACAGTAAAACCATCAAATACTTTGGACTATTAGTGGATTCATGATTTATTTGCACTGTTTTTAGTGTGAAGTTTAACCATTATTGAAAAAAATGACACAAGCAAATCAGACCAGGTGATCACAGAGCAGTAAGAAAGAAGATGCGTGATAACCATCGTCCCACAGACAAAATCATGGGCCAGTTCATTCCAGTTCACTCTGGACGAACAGCCTCAGCAGAAGGCCCTGTTCTGGGTGGGGACAGTGCAGCTGACTAAGATTGTGGACATAGTTCATGTTAAAACCATGATCATGGGTTTCAAAACAAAAACAGTGGGTGGCATTGCTGGCACCGAAGTTTCGAGAACACCTGTTAACCTTTATTGCAATTTTTTAATACTATACACACACACACACACACATAAACACACATGGGTTTATCTTTTATAGGTGCAAGTATTGAACTGAACAGCTTTGCCTTAATTTTAAGACCTGCTGACAATATTTCTCCTCATTTCCAAATAAAAATATTGTTCTTTAAAGCAACATTTTAAATGACAAAACCTCAAAATAAGAGAAATGATTTTCTTATTAGGTGGAATGGAAGTCAGAGCAATGGAAATCAATTCATTCATACACTAAAGGCTTATAAACTGATAATTATATTCATATTTTCACTTCTCACATAGTCTGTACTCAGAGGCCAGCCATAATTGCAACTTGTACATGAGCTTAATGAATTATGTCATACCACACAAGCATATCACACCAGATGATCACAGAATAGTGAGAAAGAAGATATCAGACCAGATGCGTATCATACCAGATCACAGAACAGTGAGAAAGAAGTCACAGTGGGACCCAAGGTCAGTGCTGGGGACTCCATGTTCTGCATATTTTTGTGTTTTTCCGACTCTAACACACCCGAGTCCTCTGGCATACAAATATATGTAAAGCAGAGGGTCTTACTTAACCCTGTTGTAGCATTTAAATATAAGTACACACCTCAGCGCACCAACTGGAGTTGTGATGTCCTCGCTGTCTGTTGAAGACCACCTCCACCAGCTTCGTTTTTTCTCCATCGCCATGAAAATCTTTAGACCCCTAGTGTCCAACACACAGCACCTGATGTGCAAAGGATTCCCTTCCAGTCCCTGGAAAAAGGTGTTTTTTGCATTACAGCAGCAGTTTACTGTTGCTGAGAGTGTTACCTGACCCTTGTTCGGATGCACAGGATTACATTACCTCCCTTTTTCACGGACCCAGGCTTGCGGACAGTAATGGAGTAATGAGATCTAGAACAAACAGAATGTAGCGTTTCAACTAAAGCCCCAGAGGCTAAATAGGCAGCATATTCCCTGGAATAAGAACAAAAGGACACAGAACACACACACAGTGGGCACAGTACCAAGGCCTCGAAATAAAGCTTTGAGGTTCATAAGCATTGTTCCTGCTTGGCCTCACTCTCTATGTAGATACATATAAAGTGGTAGGAAAACATTAAAGTTGGCAGGAGGGTGCAAGATGGGGAGGGCGATGGATGGATGGGTGTTTGAAAAAGAACCCTGTTGTTTAACAATGGTTAGCCGAGGATTGGGTTACATGTAAGATTCATACATAGATAGATAGATAGATAGATGGATAGATGGATAGATGGATGGATGGATGGATGGATGGATGGATGGATGGATGGATGGATAGATGGATAGATGGATTGATAGATAGATAGATAGATAGATAGATAGATGGATAGATGGATGGATGGATGGATAGATGGATTGATAGATAGATAGATAGATAGATAGATAGATAGATAGATAGATAGATAGATAGATAGATAGATAGATAGATACACGGATGGATGGATGGATGGATGTATAGATACGTGTGTATCTCTAATGTATGCTTTTTCCAATATATCAACTTCAGAAAATAAACAGTAGTTGTGTGTTTAAATGTGCTGAATGGGTCTCGGTAGAGGATGGGCACTTTTAAAATCAAGATTTGGGTGCCAAAACATTTGCCCATTACTGTATTTAGCTACATAGATTATTAAGCCATTTCAGTTATAAACCATTCTGCTAACTCTTATTAGGTTAAAAATACAGGGAAGAGTGTGTGACCATAATTGGACATGTCTCCCCGAGATGAGATTAACTGCCCGACTTTACATTTCTAACACACCAGATTCAGCTCAGGAGAGGTTAGACAAGTTGACTCAGGAAAAACATGGCTCCCCTGCTGCGCCCGACAGGGCTGTTCGAAGGCTTGTTATGGTCTTTAAGTGGTATCACCACCTAGTGGATAATTCTGGCGTTAGTTCCATTATGTAGAGTGCTTGTCTACTGATGCTTTCAGAAACACACAGTTTCACTCAGTATTATGTCATGGAATGAGGCTCTAATTCCCAAACTTTATGCTAAACATCACCATTGTAACAAAACCTCTAATCTTCAAAATGGTACCTTTCAACTAATGTTCTTATTATGGAGGTTAATTGTGTAAACATTTTAAACCAGATCATTTGGACCATTTCTGTTGGGCAGTTCATCATGAAAGTCATAAAGAGCAACTGGCATTTTCAAATAAAGTCAAAAACGTGAACATAAAAGGTTTTGCTCTGATAGGGGGTGGAGGTAGCTCAGTGGGTAGGATACTTGCCTCCAGACCAAGAGGTCATTTGCCTTCAGCAAAAAACCACCACTGGGTCCCTGAGCAAGACCCTTAACATTAAGTTGCTCCAGGGAGACTGTGCCCTGAAGGTAGGGAATGGAAGTCGCTTTGGATAAAAGCGTCTGCTAAATGCCATAAATGTAAAAAATGTAAATGATAGGGAATGACCTTGATCAACTTGTGTTTTTACAAGATAAACATTCCTTCAATGAATTGTCTAAAGATCTTATTACTTCTGCACCTTCTGTATGCTAAAATAGCTGGTTTATGTACGAAGGGAATGTACTGGATATAGGGATGTACATTCAAAGACAGCATTTTTTGCTCAAAACGAGACACCATTTTTCTAAACGAGACGCCATATTTGATCTGTATTTATGAGGTAGTTTTTAAAATTCATTATATTAAATTAATCCCGGAGGAAACAAGTCCTCTGCACTAAATATATTCACCTGAGTGAAGCGGTGGGTTGCTGACCATGAAGCAGTCTGTGAGATGGTACCTTGATCAGGGGAACCTCAGTGGTGCCACTTGTACTCTGGGATTCAAACCAATGACCTCCTAAATGTGGGGGCAACCCCTAAATGCTGGGGGAGGGGGGAGCAGAAGCTACACCTGTACTGAAATGCTGTAGCGTAATTACACATATTTACATAAATGCTGATGTATCTATCCAGACATCCTCTGAGCCATTTCTCCTAATCAGGGTTGTGTTGTAGCCTGTCCCAGCACTACGAAACAAAACGCCTTAATTTTACCCCTTAAAATGATCTTCATTGTGAATTAATTCCCCATACAAGAAAGGAAGGAAAATTAAGGGAAAAGGTGCACAGATTAAAGGGTAAAGCTGCTGAATTTTCCTCTTACTTTTTCAAATTTGCCCCTTAAATAACAGAACCTCCTGAATTAATACCTTAAATTTAACATTAAGACATTTCACACTCATGCCTTAATTATAATTTTAAGGTAAAGTTAGGGTATTTTAAATGATCAGTTTCATTAAAGGACACCTAATTGAAATAAAGGGGTTTGGTGTATTTTCACAGGCAAATTAACATAAAGCACATTTTAAGTATGTTGTGTTTCATAGTGTCAACAGGGTGAAAAGCAGGGAGGAAGATAGAATACACATATTCCATTTCATCTCACTGTATACATGTATATGGAATAAATGACAAAATTTACTTTGACAGAAACTCCCTTCCACAACAAAAGTAGTCTGGCCAAGAATTGAACCCTATTTTTTTGTCAGGTGACAATATTAACCATTACACTATATTGTATTTACTTCCTTTGATGCTATTGAAACAGGTAAAGCCACTTTCATTTAAGACTTTAAAATGTTAATGTATCCCATTAAAGAGCAAATGCCGCTTGGTACTGGAAGTGGTTTGCATTCAGGCCATAAAGAGTGAGCTTCATGATATGGCCATCAGCTAGACTAGGTCTAAAGAAATTGGAAGTGGCTGTAAAAATTCATTACCAGTGGTTCTCTAACTGAGAACATTTTTCAGAGAGCTCACAACATGTGCAGCGTTCAGTGGGAACACAAATGCTACATAGGCAAAGGTATTGGAAGCCTGACCATTACTTCAACAGGGACTTTAATGACACTGCATTCAAATTCATAGACTGTAATATGGAGTTGGTTCCCTTTTGCAGCTATAACAGCTTCCATTCTTCTTGGAAGGCTTTCCATAAGATTTTGGAGTTTCTGTGGGAATGTGTGCCCATTCATTCTGTAGAGCATTGATGAGGTCAGACACTGATGCTGGGTGAGAAGTCCTGGCTCGCAATCTCTGTTCCAATTCATTCCAAAGGTGTTGGATGGGTTGAGCTCTGTTTGGGCCAGTCAAGTTCTTCCATCCAGCCATGTCTTTACGGAGCTCACTGCAATGGAACACAGTCATGCTGGAATCAAAAAGGTTCTTCCCCAAACATTGTTCACAAAGTTGGAAGCATGTCCAAAATGTCTCGGTGTGCTTGATGTTATAGACCTGTGGCAATAGGTGAAACATCTGAAACATCTGAATTCAATGATTAAGAGGTCCCAATACTTTTGTCCATATAGTGTATTGATCAATGCAAAGCCAGCAAAAAAGACTGCGGACTCGGTATGAGGTACTGTATATCCAGTCATTCTGTTTTTAATACAAAGTCAACATATCTACATACATGGTTTCAAATAAATCGGCAGAGATAGAAGTAAGAGGTTGAAAGTGTGAACACTCAGTTGCACTTGGCCTGAACATCGTAAACCGCATCCTAATCTCGGGGACAGTGTTGTTGTTTTTCTGGTTCCAGCTCTGTGTGGAATTACAGTTAACGTCTCTCTTCTCCCGGGATTTTATAACGTTAACAAGATCCAGTACTTCAAAAGCTAGCTGGTAAGTACTGTACTGTTTTGAAGACGGTTCCTTTTTTCTCCGAGTCATTCAAGATCTTACCGATGTGCTTTACCTTCAGGGACGAACTGTTTCTCACCGAAAAAAAGACTTTCATCTTCTCTATTCATTTTAAAGTGTGGATCAAAGTGCATTTGAACACTATTCTGTGCGCTGTTTCGATAAAGAGAGCTCATATTTAATCATAACAAGGCTGTATATTGTGCAATTTTTTTTTCTCCATAACCATTTTCGTACCTGGTTATCAAAGCAAAGGGGTGTAATCAAATAGAAAAACATACACTGGGTAAACAAGGGTCTTTAAAAAGGGAAAGTATCTCTTTGAACATGAATGTGCTTTAAAGAATAGAACAATAGGCCTAATTCCACAAACCGCTGTAGTCACTTTAAGGCCTCTTTCCCTCTCCGATTCTTTGTCGTCTCGTCAGAAGAAGCATGTACCTGCCTTCGGAACTCCCTTCATTTTGGAACTCTCATCATTTTTTGGGATGAAAAAATGGGGTGCAGGAGCATAAATATCTCAGGAATGGTTTTCCTTGGCCATTTTTGGCTTTTTTTGTTCAGAAACGTTGTGCTGTACTTTTCCTACCAGCCACTCTAAGATATCAGTGTACAGGTAATATAAAAAAAGACCCCACCCCACCCCCCCAAAAAAAACCCATCGGGACCATGTACAGTCACATTAGCTCGCCAACTACACAACATCTCGTCGATTATATTCCAATAAGTACTCAAAAAAATAATATAAATATCCTTAAAAATTCAAGCATAATATCAACCAAACTAAATGTAAAAAAAAAAAAAAAAGTCGGTTAAATATTCAACGACAACAATAAGGCTCACTTTTAGTCTCTCGTCGAGATAAGAGGACAAAGACCTACGAAAAACTGTCCCGCGACCTTCTCCATTTGAGACGGCTTGTGCTAATTCCTCGGAAACTAAACTTGTGCTACTCCTACGGACGACGCCTTCACAAAACAAGGAGAAGGGAAAAAATAAAACATGGCGGTTAACGTTTTCCTCATAGTTCGCTTTTAATTAAAGAGAGAATATCCAGAGCAGACCAACTTCTATCAGCTTCTACAAGTTGGGCTGGGGAATTTCTCTTCCGGGACGCAGCGTTCTTAATCCCTAAAACTGCTTTTTTTGTGGTGAAGGGGGAGAACGCATGACAAGGTTTTTAATGAAACTTCACGAAGCTTTGGAGCTTTCATTAGGAAAGCTGGAGCGCTTTGATATTCACTCACTGGATCTCTGAAGAGGAACACTGTCATGCTGCCTCATGGAGAACGTTTGATTCTGCAGGACGTGGCCCTTAGGACTCCAAAACAGTTCAGTGTTGGTATGTCTGCAACTTTTTTGCTGGTTTCTGCCGAGGTTTGCAAATTTTAGGGCAACTGCAGACCATGAAGGGCTTACATAACCATGAGATTAAACGTTTACATCTTCTAAACATCTTCTGAACATGGCTCTCCTGCTAAAACAGGAGGGCCTTTCTGGCGTCCCAATTTTGGATCAAGCAGCAGTCAATCAAACTCACTGCTTCTTCCAAGGAAAAGAGGCTCGGACAGTAGAGGGTAAATGGGGGGGGCCTTTCTGGCGTCCCAATTTTGGATCAGACGGCAGTCGATCAAACACAACCACTTCTTCCAAAGAAAACGAGGCCCTGACAGTTTCCCAGGCCTTTGGGAGAGGAGAAATAATTGAATATGAATGGATTCAAGCCGTTTGCGAACCCCTTGTTTTTCTCTTCATACACAGGGTATAAGCAGCATATTTGTAGAGAAAGAGAGAGGGAGAGAGAGAGAGAGAGAGAGAGAGAGATCAAGGGAAAAAGAGAGAGAGAGAGAGAGAGAGACACACACACACACCATAATAATAACAGTATTCACAGGCGCTCTGTCGAAAACCGACAAAATCTATCGACAAAATCTGACAGCTCTTCAAAAGGCAAGGTTCAATCACGATAGCGCTCCGACCGATCGGGAGTAAAAGAGACACTGAAACTGATTATATCACATTACTAATGTACTGTAGGATGAGTCAGTGACGACGGCCGTCCTCCGGAGAAGAGTCCGTGACTCCCCAAAACCCTCTGCTGTTGCTGCTCCGTTAGGCACAGAAGGTAGGAGTTCCGCTTCCGTTAGAACCTCCGCCGTGGCGACGTGGACTCCAGGAAAAAAAAAGACGAGGTCGCGCACCTCCTCTTCCCCACCCCTGGCACCCCCTGGAGTTCACCTTCTGACCCTTCATTGGCAAATAAAGTTTTGGGTAAAACTCCCGTTAAAGAGTGCAGCAATTTTCCAGGCTTTTGATTTCAGTGTTTTTTTGTTGTTGTTGTTTTTTTCCGTTTTACACCATATTTTCAGTCTGTATTTTTTTTTCCCCAGAAGAGGTTGTCATTTTTCATCCACATTGTAAGCCGACCACGACATTAATATCAATATTTGAACACTGAGGTAATAAGCTTGCTGTGTGATACAGAACTTCCCTGGGAAGTCCTCCAGAGAAAACGTGTTCTTTGTAATTTTGTCACCACCCCCCCACCCCACCCCTCTTTCCAGACGCAGGTTTCCGCTCGGCGATGTTGTCACACTTCCAAACACATCATTCATTTTCACGGTGAAGTTAATAGGTGCTTGTTTTTGGAACAAGCTAATTCTGTGTAGTGTTGTAGATCGTTGAGAAACGGTGTTGAGCTTTGTTCTCCTTCTCTTATGTTGCATAGTGATCAAAACTTCCTAGGTACTCTAGGGCGGCCTGGTAGCAAAACTGGTATTCATCCTGCAAAAAACAGAACAAACAGTGAAACACCGCCTTGAGCGTTGCGTCTGAGGGCAGAGCATGAAAGCTTGGCTTGTGTCGATAACATTCTATGTAGTCATTTTCATTCAGTTGCAATCTATCAAGAGAAGCCCTTAAATCCTCCCACATTTGCTCAGTAAAAAAAGTGACAACCCTATAATAAACATTCTGATATGAGATATGAGTATTACCATTAACTGGTTAATTACTGCACTTTATTAAAATACTATGATATATTGAAATGATATATAATATACAATATACAATAATTACATCAGCAAAGCTCAGTCATTTACATTATTCACATAATTAATATTTTAGATTTTTGAACATAGTCTGTCATGCGAAACAAACACATTATTTTCTAAAATGTTCCTTTCATTTGTTGAAATTCATTTGACTTTTGCACCTATTTATGATTCATATCAAATTATTTTCAATTTAACATTAAATACAATATTTTTCTTGACCTATTTTACATTTTGTGAAGTGTAAATTTGCCATATGTGGACACACCACTGCGCACAGTGTGAAATTCTTTGTCCGTATTTAATCCATTCACCAAACAAAGCAGTGGTTAGCCAGGAACACAGTGGTGCCACTAGCAGTCGTGGGATTCGAACCAAAGACCTTCTGATCGCAGTGGAAACTCCCTAACAACTAGGGCACTGATGCCGTACTGTGTACCATTTTTTATATTTTTCATTCTGAAGGAAAGACCAATGTCTAATCACCAGTATAATGAAGGATGTCCTGTTCTCATAAATATATCATAAAAATACATGAAAAATGTTTGTAGCGCCGGGACACCAGGAGGCTGTACCTCAGTCTGCACCATGGCTGGCCGTTGTGTGCGCAGCATTTTGACAGTCTGGAAGATGTCCACGGCGCCTTCGTACCGCATCCTCTCCAGGACGATACTGAGAGTGATGAACACACCTGTCCGCCCCACACCCGCACTGAGAGAGAGAGAGAGAGAGAGAGAGAGAGTGAGAAAGAGAGAGAGAGAGAGACAGAGAGAGAGAGATACAAAGAAAGAGAGAGAGAGAGAAAGAGAGAGAGAGTAAGAGGCAAGACATACAAACCAAAAATGTGTATGAGTCAGCAAATAGTGTATGGAAAAGGGGCTAAAAATGAAAAAGGGGGACGACAGCTGCTTAATGAATCATTCTAATTTGATTAATTATTCAATCTACAACAAGTCCATGCAGTCATGAGCCTTGAGCCTTCTTCTGCCCTTCGGAGCACCCTCTAATCTTCTTCTCCCTACACTCATCCATAACATATTATGCATAAAACCACACAATGACCAGCTTAGACTGATTTTTAATGCATCATCAAGCTCAAAATGATCCCACACAGTACTTTAACTGTGCAACAAATGTTAGATTTTAGAGCTCTAATTTGAATATTCAAATATTCACAACGTTTCTTAATAAAATATTAAAATAGTTACAACCCTATAATACCTCTAACCGGACTTTATCTAACGATTACTTAATGAATCTAATAAGCACTTAACAACCACACAGTTAACTGACTAATCTGCTGTAGGCTGACAGAAGGAATATAAATGTGTTGGCTTTTGTGACATCACAAAAACAACAAATTCAAAACACGCTATTTATGCAGCTTAGTGATCATATATGAGTCAGTTTTGTGTTTTGAAACTTGGTCCTTAATAACAAATGATGGTTATTAATAATAACCAATGATTTCAACCCTAAATCCAAAGATGATAAAACTAAAACGTACAAGGTTTAACAGTGCAGTATAGAGTCATGCACTAAAGCTAGAATTCAGGTTTGAATTTCAGCAATGCCACATAGCGTTTGTGGCCTCCAAGGTCCTTCGCCTTTCGTCAGTAGCAAATGCAGCGAAGCATAACGCACTGGCCATTCTCCTTGAATACCCGGAGTCACGGTGCGTGAATTACTTTATTATTCCTCATATGTACCTCAGCGGCTTGATGAAACATGAAAAATCAAACCTGCACATTTTCCCCTCATCTCAGATCTGGCCAGTCAGCCAAGACGTGTTTATGTGTGAATTAGATTTACTCCCCGTCTACACCTTCTGTCCAAAAGTTTGTACATAACTGCTCATTCAGCATTTCTACTGAAATCAAAGCATATTTGATCCTCTTTTCTGCAGCAACAGCCTTTAGTCTTCTGAGAATATGTTACACTAGATGTTGGAACGTTGCTGTGAAGACTTAGGTATTGATGTTGGATGATTTGCTCTGGATCACTAATCCATTCCAACTGGGCATTGGATGAAGCTCCATGACTCCAGAGAACCCAGTTCCACCACTCACCAGCCCAGGACTGGGGGGTTTATACCCCTCTAGCCCGTGCCTGGACTTGGGCATGGCTTTTCCAGAGCCCCATTCTTTTAACCACTGCTTTTTTCTGTAGAGATTATAAAAGCTACACGTGCTCAACTCAACACCTGTGTCAGTAATGGGGCACTTAAAATAACTTGGGGCACTTTTATAACTTATATGTCCAAACGAGACCACAGAAGGGCTGTTTTATCCACTTATCCACTTAATCCAAAACTCTTTCATTTTGACGTTTATGATCCCCAGTGTTGGCACAAACCTGCAGTGGACACTGATTGGCCCGTCCTGCCCGAACTGCTCCTTGGTTTTGTGCACTTGTCCGATGAAATCGATGAAACCCTCCCCTGATTTTGGCACGCCTTGCTCAGGCCAGTCTGTGAACTGGAATTGCCTCACTGTCCTGGACTGTCCGTCCTTCAGAGAGAAACAGAGAACATAATGAGACTGACTGAACAGCTGGAACATGTCAAAAGAGTTAACCCACTAAAATCTGAAAGCCTTGTCCAGTGTTTTATCCCTCACTGGGCTTAAACGGCAACTCGCTTTTAACAATATCCATATGGTTAAATTGAACAGCTTCAATAAGCCGATTCAGGTCCGTTGCCATTTGTGAGTACAATGTTTCGAATGTACAGCGCTCACAACGCTTTTAAGCACTTTATCAGAACACTTTGCAGTGCTACTTTTTTTTTTTTTGAGAACTGTACTCACTCTCGCATCTGTGACCTTGAACTCTCTCAGGATGTACTGAGGCATGTTGTACTCAGCCATCGGGTCGACCACAAAGTACTGGTACCGAGCGGAGCGCTCTGCCGGCCAGTACTGGTGACATTTCTCCTGTTTACACACACACACACACACACACAC
>JBBPDB010000040.1:30444374-30454380 GCA_037974465.1 Brachypetersius altus
AATAATGCATTTTAGTTATAAGCGCCTTTCACAACACTATATGTATATATATCTTAGTCTGAACCCCCCCAAATGATCCCAAGCCACCCTAAATATATAGTTATTATATCATTATTATACTATTTTTAAATTATATATCCAAACATTTCATACAAGATATAACTGAGCACAGATACGCACTTTACAAATAGAAACAAGACTATGAATTGGAATTAAAAATAATAAGTCTAGCTCTCAGTATTGAATTAAAATGATGTACTGGCTATTAAAGCTGCTGTAGGTAGCAGGTAGGTAGGGAGAGAGTTTTAGCACATTTTAGTTTTATGTTCTCTTACTTTGTTTTAGCATTGGAGGCAACATGAAAATTGTCAAATTCCAACACATCTCTAATTAATAAACACAAAAATACACATATACTTTAGGTACATTTCTGTATACTTTCAGATTTTAGAACAAACTACCCTTCAAAAAAAACAATAACTGTTCTGTAAAAATCGTTAGAGGTGTTACAAATTTCTAAATATTGCGATACTTGATGTAGCTGCATTGTTTATTGTGTTAAACCAGGGCCAATCAACAAAGCAAAAACACACATTTACGACATACATCACCCCCCAAACTGAACACGGTCATGCTTTACTTCATTCCAATCTTTTTTAAATATTGTGATAAAATTGAACTGTTTTCAGTCTTATTTTCTTGAATGTATCGAACCGTGAGCCCTGAATCGTTTGTCCCAGCCCTCACTACAATAATGTTCCGAAAATCTGTCAGCACCCATTCAGAAAGGTGTTTGTGCTCTCTGCACTCACCTCACGGTGGTCCTGGTGTCCAGTGAAGGCAGTATAATGGTTATGGTGGTCTCTGTGTCTCGATTGTGGTCTATTTCGGGCCGGGTGATGACGATTGGTGGAGAGGTTTTGGCGTGGATGCGGTGCCTCAGGCCGCCCATGTTGCCCTCTGGGCTGGTGATTTTGAAGTCGTAGCTCGTGTCCGGCAACAAGTTTGGGATAACGGCCTTCCTCAAGCGAGCGTCCACCTCCATCTTCTGGCGGTTATACTCCACCTGAGGACACATTTACATTCCACTTATCACAGAAAGTTACAGTATAAGCATCCATAAAGCCGATGGAACAGTGGTAACATCATCAGACAGTATTTATTAAATGTTGTTTTCTATTTTGAAAACTGTTAAGCTTTAAAATTATTTATTTTACTTGAAGCTTTAGTTAAGACAAGCATCTAACAGTGAGCTCAAACTATATCCAATACCAATCCGAGAATAATGAGAGCAACACTGACTGAAATGGTAATGAGGGTGGAATTAGGGAAAGAAGTGGAATTGGGGAAAGAAGAGTTTCATTAAAAAGAAAGCAGAAGATTTAGAAGTTGAAAGACTTTGGAAAAAATTTTATACATATACATACATCAGAGGTTTAGCACAGCTTTGACTATTAAAAAATAATTTGATTTTTAATTTCTATTACTTTGTAATGGAGGAGAAATGAAAAGGTCTGAATTGGAGGCAACATGAAAATTGTGAAATTCAACACATATCTAATAAATATATACTAAAGACATGTATATTTTCTGTACACCTGTGTCCCTTCAGATACAAATACTTCTGTAATACACTGAGTTTATTAATTCTGTACTTATTATGGGGAATGCTTTGAAATTATTTTTTTACTTGATACTTCAATTATGACAAGCATCTAACAGTGGGCTCAAACCATATCCAATTCCAGGATTTACAGCTGATACCCACAACAGTTATTGGATCAGTGGCATCTGTATATACAGCCCCCAAAACACTGTGTTTCTTTTACTGGGAAAGTTAATGCGCAGTTAAGACATCTGTTCCGTTTTAAAGTTACCTAATGTTATGCAGTGATGCTGTTTAAATGGGCAATCATGTGTACAGTGAAGAAAGTACAGGTTTTGTTTCAGCTGCGGGACTGATGACTTTCTGACAAGCTAGTTCAGGCTAAACCACTCCTCCATTAGACTTTAAACGGAAGCATTTGTTGAACGATTCACTGTAAAACTGCAATAAACAAACTAAAGTATATGTTTCTTGAACGTTTTACCTTCTAATGTGTTTATTCACAAATATGTCCATTACATAGAGAGAGAAAGAGAGAGAGAGAGAGAGAGAGAGAGAGAGAGAGAGAGAGGGAGAGAGATAAATAGAGACAGACAGACAGACAAACAGATAGATAGATACTGGAATGGACACTTTATCTGAATAAATACTAATTAGGAAATTCTGTGTTATTTCAAGCCAGACATGCAACTTTACACCAAAGCAGATCTCTATGAGCAAACAAAAAAAACATTAAATTGGGTAACCCCAATATAATGGCTATCACTAATGTGATTCTAACCAGACTAGATTGATGATAACTGCTCAAAGGCACATAAAGGTAATGCATAATGAAGCAAACAACAGTGTCCCATTGGCACCATTTAACTGATTTATGTGTTTCCAAACACCAGAACACTGTCAGATGAGACAGGACTTTAGTAATCCTTAAGGAAATCGCAGAGTTATTACAGCTGCAGCAGAACAGTAGAAATCATAGATGCATTAGAGAAGCTCTAAAAAAAGAGACACACACCTCACAAATAGGGTTTACAGATGAAGTACTTTGCTTTAAATGGCGTCTCAGTCATTGGTGTATTTGATCAAATTGTATTTTATTGCTGTTTTATATCTTAATTTGCTTTGTTTAGCAATATTAAAGCAAAATTGAAAACAAAATTGGCAAAAATGACATATATTTAATACAAGTATTTTATACCTTTAATTTATATGTTTATATGAATATATATGTAAGATATCTTAACCAGTAAAGACCTTGTCACGGTTCGGCTTTTCAGTTTGCTTTGTTTTCGGGTCTGTATTCTGGGGGGCTTTTATTTTGATATGTTGTCTGCTTGTCACGTGCCTTATGTTTGTCAGCTGTTTTCTGTTTACCTGCTCCTTTGTTCACAGCTGTCTTGTGTTTCCCCTGATTTCTGTTGGTTTTAAGCCTGTTTCTGTTAGTTAGTCCTCATGTGTCCATCACCTCATTTTCCCGTCTGGTTCCCGTTCTGGTTTGTTTTATTTCTGGTTATTACGGCCGCCGTGCCTGGTTTTTGTTTACCCCTGTTCTAAATAAACACTGTCTGCATGGATTTTTGGTTTCCCGAGTCCTGCATGCTCCGAGGGAGTTCAGTCGCGCCCGCGACTTTGACAGACCTTTTCTGAACTGAACTAATTGTTTGTGACAATAATAAAAGAACAATTATATAATTTTTCATGCATTATATTTTTCCATATAAAATGTAACTGTATAAATGGGAACAGTTATACATAGGAACAATCCGGGAACATTATTTATTTCTCCTTGATGCTAACTGGCTGCTGCCCTGAGATGCATCTTTGTTAGAGTGGTCTCATATTTTTCACTTTGTTCTTTTTAAACGCGCTGCATAAATTACAGTTCAGTCTATACAGGGGTAACATTGGTATTTACATTCTAGCACAGTGGGAGACAGCAGTTCAGTGTAAACTGTACAGTACAGATACAGGTTTATCTTTACATTTTCTTTAAGGGTAATGTATTAAAATGAAATTGAAGTGAAATAAAAGGGAACAGATGAAGGATGAACAGATATTAATACAAGAATGATGACATGCCTGGTTAATATTATATTTCCCATGGTGACAATCAAAACTTGCAGATTGTTCAGAGTCGGGGCAAAAGTAATTTTGTTTTGAAAATGATATGTATATCAATATCAATTTTCCTTTTACGTGATGGTAGGTTATTGTAGGAGAACAGAAACTGGTGTTTAATTTCATTTTTATTACTTTGTTATAAAGTGTGCGGTGCGTTTGAGCATTTCAGGTAACAGTGACACTCACAGTGAAACGGTAGGGGGAGCTGCTCTCAGGGAACTCCCACGTCAACAACACACTCGTTTTGGTGGCCAAATTCACAGAAAAGTTCCTGGGCACATCTATTCACACACACACACACACACACACACACACACACACACAGAGAGAGAGAGAGAGAGAGAGAGAGAGAGAAAAGCAAATTACTTTCCATTAATCAAAGCTAACTGTGCACACGTCAGTGTGAATAAGAGCGTGTGAGGACATTAGAGTCACAGAGATCAGGGCTGTGTGTGTGTGTGTGTGTGTGTGTGTGTGTGTATGTATGTGTGTGGGCTCCAGGCTCTGGCGCCCGGCAGTGCATGGAATTCTGGGAACAGAGAAGGTGTGAGCATGACGGTAACAGTTGGTCGGATGCGGAGGACCACATATGTCACCGTGGCATCATTCCAGAGAGAGCTGGCCTAGATTCCTTCCGAAGGTTTTTGAGAGGAGTTTCAAGCGGTTAAGACAGACATGGACAAAAAACAGACAAACCAGGGAGAATACGTTTCAAAGGAAAAAAGTACCAACCAACATACTGGAGTGGGGAGGTAATCAAAGGAATACTCAACCTACTGCTGATAAAAAGCCTGCCCATTTGCTTCTAATGTAAGGATTTGTCAAATTGATGGTTTTTCTATAAATATGAGAAAATGTTATATCATTATACAATACAGACGTAGTGCAGTTTGGAAACAGTGAGTATTCCTTTAAACAGGGTCCGTGGGAAAAATGAAAGCAAACGAGTCATTAAATACGTGAATCTGAAGACAGAGATACACGCTCTTTTGTGTTTATCAACCTTCCTGAGTGCCACACAACATCCTGGAGTGGGATTGGGTACATTTAGAATGGAGTGATGGAATCAGAAAAGAGAAAAAAAGCATCAGCAGAAAGGGTTTCAAACCTACCATCACTGACTTACCGTCGAATTCACACCCAACCAGGACTCAGGCCTTACTGTTTTCTCCACTTACCTCTGTAATCACCACCTCAGCGACTGTTACCTGAGTGCCTGTGAGAGTGCTGCACTCTAAAGTGTCCTCCATTCAGCTCTATTCAGGTCGGGTGAGGGCAGGAGTGTGTGTCGGATGCTAAAGTGTCCTGTCGTAAGTGTTCCGGTCATGTAGGTTGGGGGAGGGTTGAAGGTGGAGGAAGGTGGTGGAGGTGGTGGTGGTGGTGATTTTCTCTCATCCAGGTTTAGGACGGGGTACAGGGGCCTCGCAAAGTGGGAGGAAAGCCCAGCAGCCCAGGAAAGCCCTGAGCTAGTTTTACAGTACTGTGAAAAAGTATTGGAGCAGCCATGGAAACTGTTTCTAATTACTAATCTGGGCAATACGTCTGTTATTGACTGACCAAAAAAACCTACATAGTATTAGAATATGAGGAGAGTACTAAAATATATTAGGAGAAAATCATACTGTTATATATCATATGTATATATAAATGTATTAATACATATGTTACAATACCAGCAAAAAACAAATATCTATCTATCTATCTATCTATCTATCTATCTATCTATCTATCTATCTATCTATCTATCTATCTATCTATCTATCTATATATATATATATATATAGATAGTCACACTTTATTGCAAATTTTAGTGCACAATTTATTTGCTGTTGTTTAGCTTATATCTGTTTAACATGATAGAAAATAATGAAACATACGACATAAAATTTGCCACAGCTTTCATACAGACTGCATTTCAACAAGCAAACTGTGCATTAATGTGTTCAGTGTGATCTCTGTTGAAGCCGCAACATCATCAGCCATCATTTGCCTTTTAAACATAACTTTCCCATGCGGCCGAATACTTGCACAGTATTTCAGACTATATTATCAATTGTTTGTGATTGGGTTGTAAATGGGCCCAGGGTTTCTGGCCTCACCCCAGGACAGGTCAGTATCTGTACCTGTGTCGAAGGCAGCCGTTCGGTAGCGCATGCGCGGGCTGAAGGGGCCCGGCCCCGCCCTATTGTGGGCGCGAACGCTCACATCATACTCCTGGTCCGGGTTGAGCCCATGGATGGTGTAGCTGGTGTCTCCAGATATTAACATGATTTGACGGGGCTCCTGTTGATTTTCTGCCTCCCCATAGGCGACGGTGTACCCGGTGATGACGCCACGTCTTCCTACATCTGGAGGCAACCAGGAGAAGTTCAGCGAGCAGCAGGTGGCGTTAGCGCTCTCAGAGAGCAGCGGGGGGCCAGCTGGGGGGTAATCAGGCAAGCTTAGCTCCTCCAGGGTCGCCTGGCTGTAAGCAGAACGCCCTCGAACGGACAGGAGGAAGAAGTAGGTGGCGCCAGGGAGCAGATCGGTCACGTTGTACTGCCGCTCACGAGGCTTAAGGTCAATGGAGAAGGACGGGGTGTTGTTCTTCAGGCCGTAGGTCAAGCGGAAGCCCAAAATGTCTGATGGAGGACCAGACCTTTGGGGCATCCAGGACACCATGGCAGATGTCTCTTCTATCAGCTGGACAGACAAGGACGGAGGGTCAGGGACTATGATAGAGAGAGACAGAAAGGAGAGTGGGAGAGAGATGAACTAGTCAGATTTTCAGATTTTTGGTAAACAAAATGATCAAATTTACACAAATGTTGTGTTAAAATGTTGCATCTTTAGTTCTGTCTTGGAGTCCTGAGACCAGCACAGGTAATGAATGCAAACTGAAGGCTGAAATAATCACACTGGCTTCAAACCATGCACTCAGACACGCTTATGTGGTTTCTGACACTGTAGAATTTACTATTATCTATGAAGATCTACATTGACTTTGTCTCTTTACTTCCTTCCTTTCATTTGTTAGCGATGTTAAAGCAGGGCCTGATTATGTGTACTGGTAGAACTGAATAACATGCAGGTCTGCATAGCTACAAAGTCAGGCAAAGCCAAAGAAGGCTTAAAGGAAAAGAAGGTTCATGCATGTCTTCAGACGCAGCCCCTGCTCCTCATCCTCCTCAGCAGCGCAGGCCACAAGTGTGGAGCAGTGACTAATAGGCAGATGCTGTTTCTTGCAAAGATGCATTAGCATAATTGTGGGCAGCTTTGTTTTGCATTTTTTCTGGCAAGAGAATAAACAAAAAAAAAACCGAAAATCCCATGATCCTTGAAATTTGTAACAAATGCTTCGAAGGCTCAAATGAATATATAAGGAGTAAAGCGTGTGCGATTTTTCTCTTCGCAATGTAATTGAGAAAAAAAAAAAGCCTAATATCTCCCAATAACGGCACTCCCACCAAATCTCTTTAGGTCACTTTCCACCTCCGTAACCTGTAACCCAGCATCACAAACCAGCCGTTGAATAATGCAATAGACACTAAAAAGGTTTGTGGCAAATAAGAATCTTACAGAAACCAAGAATACTAGTAAAACAGATAAAAATCCTTTTAGCAAGAACTGCAAAGTACAGGATAGTGAGCAGTAAGAGAGTAAGATGTCCATTTTTGGCAACAGTGTAAAATTCTTTCTCTGTATTTAACCCAATCAACAAGTGAAGCAGTAGGCAGCCTGGGGAGCAGTGGTGCTACTATCAGTCCTGAGATTTGAACCCACATTATTCTGATCACAAGGGCAACTCACTAACCACCAGACCTCCAGCTGCCTAGACTCTTCTTCTAATCTTTACAGAAACAGTTTCAGTTTGTGTTTTTGAAATAACAATACAAACTGAATAATATATCTGTTGGCATTAGCTGATTAGCCTTCAGTTTAGACTAGATGTTTCCACTGTATCAATCCTTTAGTTTCTGCTTCTGATTCTTGATTTAGTTGCATTCATTTGCAGCAGAAGTTTGGAATTATAAATAAACCAGTTAATCAGTTTTTGTGGCATCGTTGCTTCACAATCTAATAAACGGATGGGGGGAAAAAAGTCATGCTGTGAATATTAGCACTGGGGTGTCAATACTTCACTGGATATCACTTATATTCATGTGTTACTGCAAAGACATTGAAGCAAAGTACAAATTTCTTCCTGGGTTAGAGGTAGAAACTGAATGCATATGGTTTTTGATTACATTTCCCTCTATACATTTTTTAAAAACTTTATCCGCTGGCAAAAATTCCTCTAAAAAACCAATCTTGTTGCCATGACAATCACCATTTGGCTGTAAAATAAAGCAGAGGAGTTGCTTTCCTCCCTCATGCGGATCTTGAAGAGGACTAGAGATGTATGTAAAAGTGGGGGACATGCCCCAACAAAAACTGACAATCCAGGAACCCTTACAAAATAACAAGAAGGCAATTTCACAGCGTGCCCTCAGTCTGGCGCCCGTGGATAAGCCCCGCACAGCTGTTCAGGTCATGTACCGAGTGTATTTTTCTTTTTCTAACTGGAGGAAATATAAGCAGCCTTCCTAAGCACTGTATCCCCGAGGCCTCCCACACACACATACACACACACACACACACAAATGCAGATGGCAAGCACCCACATGCATAAATAAAACTCTCGCTGTCATAGTCTCTCTTTCTCTCTCTCACACACACATAAACACACACACACACACACACACACACACACACACACACACACACAGTTACAGATACGTACCTGTTCCAGGAGTCTGGACTGTCTGTGCTATGCTGCGCGCTCCATCTCCTTTAATAGTGTAGGCAGCGACTGTAACAGAGTAGGTGGTCTCAGGCTGGAGCCCACTTATAATTGCTTCCTGCAACACATACACATACAAAATCCCACATAAAGGAACACACTGCAGCACAGTTTGATTATATAATTGATTTGATGCTACATCGTTGCTATGCAATCTATGCCCCATTCAAAAGCATGGAATTGGGTTTCATTTGAATGATTTTTGTTATTTTATCTTATATTTACATTTGTTATTTTATATTTTTAAAAACTAAAAAATGTCCATCGTACATTATATGGACATGTGTTGGGACACACCTGTTTGTGCTAGACCCCTTACTTCCAGTGAAGGACAATCTTAATGTCACGCCATGCTTCCAACTTTGTGGACACAGTTTGGGGAAGAACCTCTTCTATTCCAGCTGTGACTGTGTCTCAGTGCATAAAGTGAACCCCATAAAGACCTGGCTGGAGGAGTTCAGTGTGGAAGAACTTGACTGGCCTCCAAGACCTTTGGGATGAACTGGAATGGAGATTGCGAGACAGACCTTCTTGTCCGACATCAGTGTCTGACCTCATAAATGCTCTACAGAATTAAGAAACTCTAAATCTTGTGAAAGGCCTTCCAAGAAGAGTGGAAGCTGTTATAGCTGCAAAGGAGGGGCAACTCCGTATCAAAGTGTATGGATTCGAATGCAAGGTCATTAAAGTGCCTGTGGGTGTAATGGTCAGGTGTCCCACTAATTTTGTCCATATAGTGTATTTTGGACTAAAGGCCTCCAGGCCCAGAGCTGGAGATTCATGGACAGCAAAAATTAATTCATGAATTAATTCACTTACTTAGATTGAATTTTTGTTTTCCATTGATGTTTTTGTTGTTAAAAAAACATCTCTGATCGCTACAGCTTGGTACAGTTAACAATCAGAATGTGTGTGTGTGTGTGTGTGTGTGCGTGCGTACAGTCACTGTACTGTACAGACACTTGTGCAGAGAGAGCACTCAAAGCCACTTGCTCTAATGAACTCTGCGCTGACAGCCCCCCAAAAAAATCGCTGCCTCATGTGCTTATCTGTCTGTGCTGTGAGACAGCACAATAGCAGCAAAGTGAAGGGCAGTGAAGGAGTGAGGAGATTTCATAACCAGCTTTACGCAACGACACACACACACACACACACACACACACACAAACACGCACACACCAGTTCCGCCTCACCTCGTCTGCTGCCATACTCACATATTCTGCCGCATCATCCGTTTTCCACTAACATAGTGCCAGCAGGAAGAGAGAAAAAACACACAGAGTGAGGGAGGGGAAAAAAGAAAATGAGAGAGAGGTATATATATATATATAAATAAGAGAGAGAAAGAGAGAGAGAGAGAGAGAGATGGAGAGAGAGAGATGGGGGAGAAAGGGAGGGAGGACAAGTGAGAAGAGTGAGTCAAGACCGGGGGAGCGTAGGAGTGGAAGAGAAAAGAG
>JBBPDB010000040.1:30454480-30469892 GCA_037974465.1 Brachypetersius altus
AACCAGTGAAGAACCAGGAGCAGATGATTCCAGATGATCAGGCAGTGATCAGTATACTGGTGGTACTGAATGCTGAGTGGTTGGAACTCCTTTGTCTAGACTCCTTTGTCTTGTATCTTTAAGCACTAAACATTTGTTCTCATTTCTATAATCGACACAGTATTCTAAAGATACATGTATTATCTGCCTATATGTGTTTATTGTATTGTATATTAAGTCTTTGGAAAGTACTGTTCAAGCCTTTAAAGTTGCCTCACTAATCCTGTCCTAGAAGCACCGCAAGTTCATCCAAGGATGCACCTCGGCTTCCTCCGCTAAAACAATTTTCATCCTTTGATTAAATAAGGATGATAACAGCAGGCTAAAGGAGAAGAATTAACAGAGGTGCAAGCAGCCAACAGCTGTTACTGTTAGCAGTTTAGTTTAGCCAGCTGGTTACACACGGAAAAAAAACTTTAAAAAGTTAGTGCTGACTTTTGGGTCATATGGGTTATAACTTCTAATGGGAATTTTTACATAATTGGCAAAAGATTTGTGATTTAATTGATGTTCGAACTGATGCAGTGTGACATGCTCACGGAATGGGTTATCTGCATTTGGGTTGGATGGTTGATTTACCTGAAAAAATGCTCATTTGCACATCAGTTTCACTGTGTTGAGCCAGCCTCAGGTTGCTTATGATTTAAGGAATTATAACAAGGCACTCTTTTCTACAGGTATACAGGAACCGTGCTGTACATAAACTGCACTGCGGTGACATGAAAGCTGCAGCATGCTTTGATTTTCTACTAGAAAGTTATTCCCTCCACACCATTAATGGCCAGTCGTCCCAAAACCGTGTCCATGGAGTCGAACCAGTTGAACATTTTTTTTTATCATAGCTGCCTTTGTTATTGTGGTCTTTTATTACTTGTAGTCTTGATTGAGGTATTCTTTCTTTTCTCTGCATTCTTTATCTGATGAAAATCTAACTCAGAGAACCTGTTAGTGATGTCCTGGATCACCTTCACGTTTCTAACAGAGTTAAAGATAAAATTGTTTGCATCATAGAAAACTCCCACTAAAATCTATCTTCAGCCCAAACAGACATTAGAGCTTGTACTGCATTGACTTTCCAGTTGTTAGTTTGAATCTCCATTGTTGTTGAAGACTCGCTTATCGAGTCTGTCTGTCTGACAACGTTTTTAACCAATCAGAAAGCAGTGACAGTCAGCTCAGCTGTGGCCCACTTTCAGCCCAGACACTGAGCAGCATGGGTCTGTTTCGGGTTCGGGTCACTTTATTTATGATGTAAAAAACATTTTATCTGCGGTTCCTTGTACCAGTGGCGAAGCACCTTTGTTGATGATGTCATGGTGGGTGTGTCATTTTGAACTCACCTGGGCGTCGTCCAGCATGATGTCTCTAATGCGGGGCAGACTGCGAGACTCTCCGTTCTCCAGCCGAGCGTAGTGCACCTGGTAGCCACGGATCTGCCCGTTCCGTTGCCCTGGCAACACTGATCGCCATGACACCTTGATGGAGGTGGAGTTCAGGGGCCGCACCTCCACCTGTGAGGGTGGCGCTCCCGGCACTGCAGAACACACACACACACACACACACAAGCTCAATCACAGAGTGGTTGCCAAACAGCTCTTCTGAACCAGGCCATCTCCGGAGAGCTGCGGTGAAAATTGCTCCCAGACACAAAGCACAGTCCAAATCCTCGGGACTGTAAACGCACACACAGCTGCTGTTCTGCCTCTCTGCACTCCCAAACTGGGGCTCTGACAAACAGAGAAGGACAACACTGCAATTAGGTTGCAGGAGCCGTCCAGCTGCACCAACAGGTCAAAGGAAAGGCTGGTCATCAATTGCATATAACAGCAACTGCTGTAGCTTATGCCCTGGAGGCTCAAAACGCATCGTGACGCATTGATTCGAAGTTCTCCCTTCAACTGCATTGATTTACTGGGGTGTCCAGTCTTACCTGCAAAAGGCTGCTTTGGTGGCTGGTTTTCAGTCCAGCATAGCAGTAGCTCACATGATCTCGATCAAATGTATGAAAAACAACTGATAAACCCTTAGAACGCAGATTGTAAAACTCTGATTTCAGTAAATATAACCGGTGTAAAACACTCTAGAACCGGTGTTTATCCTCAGAACTCAGAGTGTATCAGTAAACTCTGATTTCAGCAAATATAAAAGGTGTAAAACAGTCTAGAACCGGTGTTTACTCTCAGAGTGTGAGCCCATTCGCCACTCGGACACTCTCTGGACCCCCTCTCTTGTGGGTGGAGACCATCATGAATGTTCTCATGGATCTTCAAAAGTATCTTGTCTTTTTTCTGTTCTGTCTTTATAGACATTTGCATGTGGAGCTATTTATTTTTCTTATATTTTTTAAATAACTTTGGTTCTATGTGGCACAGGAACACCAAACAAAGCTCTGCTTGACGCCTGACACCTCGAGCATCAACACAAATCTTCCATATAAGGGGTAGTTTTGGCGTATGAGGACAATTTTATAATTTGTTGCACTTTCAACATGAATCAAGTGGAGTCAAGTGAGCTCTTGCAGGTTTGCAATGAACTGCAGCCCCATCAGCCCTCTGAGGAGAAATGGGACACTTCTGATTTACAATGGCATAATCAATAACAGTGGATTATTATACTGTTCAATAAAGTGCTCTTTTTTTTTGGCCAAATTGCAAACCCTAAAAG
The DNA here is from genome assembly GCA_037974465.1 of Brachypetersius altus. Taxonomy (NCBI): domain Eukaryota; kingdom Metazoa; phylum Chordata; class Actinopteri; order Characiformes; family Alestidae; genus Brachypetersius; species Brachypetersius altus. The sequence goes on from JBBPDB010000040.1 coordinate 30,457,184, forward strand.
TGGCTGTTGCAATTTACTAAAGAGGTGCTGCGGCCAGTATATAATAAGAAGACAAGAGGTTCACGCTGCTGTCTTGCATTTATAAGAGTCTCACTCTCAAAGTGCAAACCTGGAGATTATTATAATGAACCTCTTCTGATTTCCCAAGATCAATATCAGGCCCTGACTGTGATATTATGTTGAAATGATGTCTAATAATCATGCACTTTCTTAACAACTTGTTTTTGGCACCTTTTCATTCATTATTTTAATCCATTTTGAACCTATAACAGAGATAATGAGAACCCCTTCTTTTTCTCCTACCTGCAGGGAAAGGGCTTTCGTACTAAAAGCAAAATAAGGGGTTATATTGCGCTGGTCAGATGTTGATTAGTAGGTAATATGCTAAACTAACCACCCTTACAGGGGGCAAAGTGCTGGTAGTCTGTCACAGTAAGTTTGCTCCTCTGTGTATTGCTTTAATTGTCCATATTTACTGTATAATGAGTTCCTCTAGTCAACACTTTTTTAGAGTAAAAAAAGAAACAGCTGCAGAACAGCTGTACCTGTAAAAAGGAGATATATTCTATATTCTTTATAGTATTCAACTCTCCTCCTCCAATTAACTCCCCTCCTAGTCACATTAGTGTAGTTACTAGTGTATTATTTTCCGGATTACTTCCTGAAAAACATCTCATTTACTTCCAAATGACCCTAAAACCCAGCAACGTACAGAATATTCAACAGTAAATGTAATACTTCATTTATAAATGAATATCTATTCACAGAAAACACCTTTTGAAAGACGTGTGAACGGATGATTTAGATGCTTAAACAGGTGTCTGGAACAGGCATCTGTGGAGAATTGCACCCACAATTATGTATTATGTCTCTAATAAAAGAACATAATATACTAATTCCATATACTGTGCTGCATTAACTATATTTTAAAGCAAGGTGTAAAGCCTTAGATGCTTATGTGCATACGGTGCCATTCCAAGCTGCCCAGTTTTGAATCTGGTGATTTGAAAGTGATATATTATGTTTCTTTATTGGAGGAAAAACAGGCCTGCAGTCGAGGGCTTACGTCATTTTCACACATCTATTTGTGTAACACACTCTTTCTTTCACCTAATCTCATGTCCCACACTACAACAATACACACACACACACACACACATACACACACTCTCTCTCTCTCTCTCCCTGTCTCCAGCACACACCACATACTGTGTCCTCATGAAGCCCCAGGATCATATCATCTACATCTCTTAGCAATTAGCAGCTCGCCACTCCTGCTCCCAGGACGCCTGCCCTCCATCGCCAGAAGCAACAGCATTCGCAGGAACCAGCCGCCCGTAACCATGACGACGGCGGGCAGGAGCTCTGAGGAAGTTGTAAGGCTCGCACAATCAGATTTTATGATCTGAATACCAATCGTAATTCAAGATCAATAAATTATCCCATAGTCTCGTGTAACTGCACATTATTAAATAGATAAGCAGAATGTAAAGCCACTGGATATTTTTCCTGTCCTTAGAGTCGATGAATGGAAACCAAGCTGAAAACCATCAGTACATGTCTGCTTTTTTGAGCAAAAGGTCCTTCACATCGGCTTTGCAGGACAGTGAGAAAAATAGCCAGTTTCGTTCTGAGGAAGCAGAGAGGTCGGAAAAAGAGGTTGGAAAAGCCACATCACAGTAAAAAACTGCCGGACAAAAGAATCCCTTTATAATCCTGACAAAACCGTGAAAGCACAGTTTAAACGAAAGTTATAATTGGTATTAAAAACTTTATTGTGCACCACAGGCCTATCATTCAGGATCCTTTATTGCATAATCTGGCAGGGAGCACATGTGAATATTAATTCTATCGCGTTCCCTGCCACAGAATTTGGCCAGTATTTTATTGGCAGTTATCGTACAACTTTGCAGATAGATTTAGAGACCCAGGCCAATGTAAATGGGGCTTTGGGTCTAATGAGTGTTCTTAACAGTGCTGTGAACACTTCATTCAGAACGAAAGGCTATCAGAAGGCCTCAGCATACGTGGGTGTGAGTCGAGTTAGTGAATAAAATTAAACATCCTTTGATCGGGACGCCCCTGCATATGACCGCAAATACAAATGAAAGCTCTTTAAGTTCTCGTACTTTGATATGTTACCACCAAGTGCATTCTCTGACACTGCATGAATACAGTAGACTAAACTGGCACTCATCCAATCCTGATGGTAATGTGTTTAGTTCTTGTTGTAAATTTTCCAGTTGCAGGTAGTTACAATTGGATGGGGTTTTATTTCCAAGTTGACAAGTAGAATTACCCAGAAATACTAACACAATAAGAGTACAAGGACCATCAAAGTGGGCCATTTTAAGGAGCAGTTGCCTATAAGTCTACAAGAACTAAGAATCTGTTTTGATGTTTGTCAGAGCAAAATCTTGTTTCTTCATTTAAAAGTGTAAAGAAGCCATTTTTGTCACACAGCAGTGTGAACAGTGTGAAATTCTTTTCACCAAGTGAAGCAGTGGGGGGGTTAGGAACAAAGCGCCTGGGGAGCAGTGTGTAGGAACGGCACCTCAGTGGCACCACTAGCAGTCTTGGGATTCAAACCCACAACCTTCTGATCACAGGGGCAACTCCCTAACCACCAGACCACCAGCCATGTTTTACCCTGCAGTAGAAAAGCCAAAACAATCAGCTGTCTGTAATTGTCATGACGGACCACTAGAAAGGATCCAAAATGATCTGGAAAATAATATTTTATTGAATGGAATATTTTTTTCCATCTACAATTTTGAATATGTGAAGTTTTATTCTCACAGTGATGATATAATAGCCATGCCGTCAGCTTTGTGGGTCATCAGTGGGAATATCATTGAAGTGCTTTTGCATTTGCATCAGCTGTTCATTTGTTTTGCACTTTGGGGCTTCTGGGAGCTTTAAGGAAAGTGAGGATTAGAAATGTTGAAATACTTACCGTCCTCATCTGTCCGACACTGGAGGTGGGTGCTCTCCGGGCCCGAGCCCTGTGCAGTGAGCGCCGCCACTGAGACTCGATGTCGTCTCCACTTCGCCAGGTTCTTCAGCAGCGTCTGGACAGCGTCTGCCTCCATGCGAATTGTCTTTTTTGGAAAAGCCTCTGTTCCATTGTTGTCGCCGTCTTCAAGTGCCTGGTATCTTAACTCGTACCCGGTCAGATCACCGTTCTGGCTTTCCTCCGGCGGCGGCCGCCAACTTACCAAGAGGGAGGAGGAGCTCGGGCTCGTGCAGCGTACCTCGCGTGGCGCCGCCGAGGGCTCTGGGTCGGGCAGACATAGACGGAGCGAGAAGGAGGGAGGAAACGGAAAAGAGGATCGGAAATGAAGAGAAGATAGATGGAGGGGGTGGAGTGATACAAGTAAAGAAAATGAATAATAATAAAAACAGAAAAAAAGCAAGAAAACATATCAGATGGCAGAGATGAGATACGGGAGAAGATCTCATGTCCCCGGGAAAAGAACCCGAATCGATAAAACTAATTATGGGTCACAAATTAAATTTGACTCAAAACAGATAAACAAGTCCAACGAAAGGAACGATGAGATGACAGAAGCAAAATGAAATGGATGGACTTTGTCAGAGTAATGATGATGAAAACGGGGCCTACCTCGCTGCGGACTATTTTTGGGCTACACAGCCCCCAGCACTGTTCACTCGAGAGGCCCGTGTCGCAACAGTCGGCCGGCCAATGATGAGAGAAGCATATTGAACGGGAATGGACAACCCAATTAAAGGGAAAGTGAGTGTGTAATGGATAGCTGTCACCTGTCACCTCTCATTCTGTTGCAGCACAAAAAAACAGATTGATGGATGGACGGATGGACGGATGGGCGTCTGGGCTGGAGGCAGAAAAGAATCGGGCTTCTAAGTCCAGATGGTGACAGTTTACGGTGAGTGAAACCGAGACTGCCAGTGCAGCCCGAACTCACAACATGTCATTTCATTTTAAACCCGTCAAGGGTTATTGAAGGGGGTGGCATTCTTCTTCTCTTTTTTTTGAGGGACTATTACGCGATCCTCCTCAGCATATGGCACAATTCTGCTCTAATTAACTTTCGTTATGAAGGTAATGAAGACAAAGTCTCGATTTTGGCCCACTACTTTAAAAGCGTCTGTAATTCTTGGGCAATTTGTCTCCAAGATAGAGATGCCAGACCATGACGGCAACATACAAAACGAATAAAGCGAAACCTGACCACTTGAAATGACTGTGAGACTCTTTCCTCGAGGGAAAACTGCATGGTAAGCCATCCACGAAATTGTTGTGTAAATGTCCTCCATTGAATTCAAAAGCCACCGTACAGCGATTATGCCGCGCCCATAGCCAGACAGGAGGGATGTTATAGTGTAGTAGCGCTGTAATGTGCATAAAAGTGATTTGCAAGAATTTTACAGGAGATACGATTCACCTGACTGATATGAACCAGAACGAGGGTTTCTGCTACAAGGCATTTGATCTGATAAAAAGAATGCAGAAAGCAACACAAACTAATGGAAACCATAAGATGAACAGATAATACAGATTTCATGACAACCCAAATGACTCCAAAGGAAACATGAGACGGAGTGATGGAATCGTAAACGGCATGATCGAATCAAATCTGACATGAGACAGAGAGAAGAAGCGATTCTCTTCGCTAACACTGTACATACCTGTCTGTCCTTCTACTAAACCTTATAAACAGACTTTCTTACCAGAAGAAATCCTTGAAAATACACTGCACTGTTAAAGGAATGCAATTTGTTGATCAGTCAAGATGTTTCCTGTCCAAAATGTGCTTCTGTTATTTAGAACTACAGCTATGAGGCTATGAGGTTAGCTACATTGCTAACAAGCAAAAAAAGTAAATAGTGACCCAAGTCTATAAATTACTAAAACTTCTCTCAGCTTGCTCAAACCACGTTCTACATTAAGGTATTTGTGGATGTGGTTTAGGACACAGTTTGACTTGCTGGGAGACAAAAACAGAGTTGGAGAGGACTGATCTCGGATCAGATTCCCCTGGATTTATTATGGTCAGTCACAGAAACTGATTTTATATCAACTTTCCTCCTCTTGTGGTGGCTTCTGAAAACAGACCCCATTGTCTAAAAATGTTGCCCACAGTGTTTGGCTACACAGTAAAGTTTTGTTCATGTTTATAGCCCACAATTAGTCATAATGCCTCCTAAACCACACCCACAAGTCTGCACCATCTTAATGAACAGGTGTGATTCGAGCAGGTTGAGAGTTTTGGGGATGTGTTCTAAAGAAGCAAAATTTGCCCTCTGAGTGCGTCTTGGCTGATCAACTACATCTGCAGGATTTGCTGGACAAAATGTAACATTAAAACCATTCCTTTAAAAACCCTTGGCATGGGGAGTTCTTGAAAACTTTGGGAAGGTGTCACCTCAAACAACCCTTAATGACATCTGTATTTTTACAAGTTTACCCTTAAATGCCCTTAAGTGTCTCTCCTAGGCCTGCAACCTTCATAGCAAGGTTATTAGCCTTAACACCATCAAACCACTTACGCCAAACACGGTCTCCAATGCAGAACTAGTATCTATGCTAAACGTATGGTTGCTTAATGCTGATTTTACAGTGGCCACACACCAAATCCACTCTCCTGCTCACTATTAAAACATCAAAATTTCCAAAGAACTCTGCTGTCATGCCACATAAAATGACACTAATCGATGGCATTACTCTGAACAACAGCATGGTTAATTTGGATCCTTGGTCCCTGTGATCGAGCCTAATTGTGTGAAAGCTGCACGGCTGAATGCTGAGCCGACGGGTGAAGAACAAGGGACGCGAGAGAGTTATTAAAAATAATGGAATCCGCGCTGAGCCGTCTTAATAATCAATATAACTGATAACGCTCTTCCTATGAACCACCCAAGCTCAATTACACATACAGGCCGCTGCCGCTGTGGCACAGCTAGCATGCACAGTCATGTAACACAATAATTAAACCGCTACAAAATAATTCAATTAGCTTTATCGGAGATGACATGTAAAATTAAATAATGACAATGTGTAATTGCTTTCAAAAATGGTTATCTCCGAGTAGTGTCAAAGGAACTCGCACAGGCTAATTGGGCTTAGCTGGGCTTGTAGCCTCCACATTCTGGCGAAAGTAAGGAAGGTTCTGCTGGCACTGTTACAGGTCAGCGCTCTCTGGGTAGCCGACGTCAACTGAAGTCGGCCTTCTACACTGACCTGAGAGCAGCTTCTGACAATTTCTTAAAGCGGTTAAAACTAGCATATGCCAAGAATTTAGCTAAATGGTCCAAGATCAGCTCTGGGACTGTGAGAATAGATGATTTATGGGCTTTCGAATGGACATTGGGATCTGGCTCTGAAAATTAAACTCGCATTCAAAAGGTCACCACACTCTGAAGCCCCCGTGGATGGTGTCAGAGGAGTAATGGATAATTATGACTTCCTTAAATGGGAGGTAAGGGTCCTATTCTCTACCACTGGCATTTCCATTTTTAATGCATATATATATATATATATGATATATAGCTATTTAAATCTAATGGGACTAGACTATTCTCAAAGATTCAGACAAGAGCTGCATAATTTTAGCTATATGAGTTTCCTCAATGCACACACAATAAAAGTAGATTAGTGTGTAAATGTGTGAAGCAGTAATGGCTGCTGTCACCACAGACCAAGGAGATAAATAATCATTATCCATTTTCAAAGGCCTATACATATACAATGTTGGGACATAAACTTGTATCTTTAATTGGATAACTTTACAGGAAAATGTGAAAAAAATCCAAAATTTGAATGGAAAAGAATTGACCATTACATTTATATTATACAATACTGTGCAAATGTCTCATTTTTTTATTTTTTGCTTTGAAACGCCTTGATGGTGTAAAAATACTATTTGGTGGCTGTTTTATATTTGGCAAACTGAGTAGATTACATGAAAGAAACTGGATATTTTTCCTGTGACAGCCTGCCAAGTGGCCAAGAAACCTAGATAAAGGAGCTCCAACCACTCAGCATTCAGCACCACCAGTATACTGATCACAGCCTGATCATCTGAAATCACCTGCTCCTGGTTCTTCACTGGTTCAGGACTTCAGTTAGACGCACTTTGTTCTACTTGAATGATTCATACATAGATCACTGTGCGTCTTAACAAATAAAAAACAGGAAGCTGGTCAGGTTCAGAGACTGGACTGAAAATTGGAAAACTGTTTCTTAAGACTACATCAAAATGTTTGTCTCTTTGGAAGCAAAATAGGCCTCAAGACTTTTGCACAATACTGTATATTTATATATGAAAGGCTACTCAAGGAATGCTGACTGTAGTTATAGTAACACACTTAAAGAGCGGAAAAATGTGCTACTAGTTATTTCTAATAACGTTTTAAAATGCTATTAATTCGTTTTGTTTTGCATTTTGGACAACAGTGAAAGTGGTTTTGCATATTTCCAGAGTTTTTACAAGATCTGTACACTCAGAGACACACTATTTTAACTATACTATATTTTTAAGCATAGTGTCTTCTTTTTATATTACTATTATACTCTTTTAGGTAATGGTACTGTACTTGGTTGCTGCCTTTGCCTTAACTCTGTGCGGGCAGACTCATAAAATAGAGCTGAAATACACATGGGAGTATTAGTTTAAGGCACACTAAAGAGATCATGCTATCTCGTTCTTATATTAATTTCCGTGTCATATATAAGTTGTGAAACATTATTTCCCTTTAGGCGGAGGAGGGAAATGAATCATCGCGTTGTGGAGTTTCGACTCAAGACTCATTATTTTGGAGTAGTCCTCCACGGAGGCTTAGCAGAAGGCTGGATCACAACCAGGTTCTTTCCTGTAGTCTGAGATGCTGGCGCAAAACACCAGCGGTGAGGATTCAATTCGACTGGCTTAAGGTTGTGATCAAGATCTGGCACGGAAAAAGCCCGGTGGCGGAAAGCAAGGTTCACGAGTTCAACTGTGAAATGTGAATTGGCCAAAAAGAAGTAGGGCGCTTTTTCTTGCCCTGCCAGATTTCTCTACAAGGACACAGTTTCTACTCAAACTACTGTGGCCATCATCATCATCACCATCATCATCACAATCCTCATCATAACCACCATCACTATGACCATCATAACCACCACCATCACCATCTTCACCATCCTCATCACCACCACCACCCCCATCATCAAGACCATCACAACCATCACTACTATCACCATCATCTCAACATCAACATCATTACCACCAATGTTCTCATCATCACAACCACAATCACCACCAATGCCATTACTATCAACTCCAGTATCACCATCACCATCACCACTATCACCATCATCACCACCATCACCATCATCAGCATTCTTATCACCATCACCACAATCACCACCAATGCCATGACCATCACCACCACTATCACTATCAACATCACCAACACCACCACCATCACCGAACCATGGACACCAAACATGTCTTGACTGGTTATTTGGGGTGAGAAGAAAACTGTGTCTCATTGAATTATTCCCTTAAAATGCTCAAGAGCTCAAGAATCAATCGGCCGATAAAACACCAAACCAAGATAAAACACAATTATGTCAGTTGGAGAAGATATATTACAAATACATGCAGTACATGCACTTCTTATGGATAAAGCATGCATTCTGATGCATTCTGGGAGTTGCAGTTCAAGCCTGACAATGGAAAGAAGCAGCACATTTATGTTAATATTTGATATTTTAGGTCTTCATACATTCTATGAGCATATCAAGCTGGTGTGAATCTGAATTTTAAAAAATTGTGGATGTTGGGCTAATTAGCATATAAATTCACACTCAAAGGTGATGCTTAACACCATGAACAGCTTTGTACTGTACATGCTTGAGGTCTAGACATGTAGAAGAAATATTTTGGTTTCCAAATGTCTATTTTTTAGGCCCTGTTTACACTTCAGGCACAAAAATCTTGTATGTGAATGTTTTTCTAAAAAAAGACAACACGTTAATCTGAACGTGTTCTGAACTAGCTGTCCTGAACCTAAAGTGACTGACCGTGGCCATAACTGCGAACAAGCGCAGGCGTCTGAACAAGAAGGCTGAACAGGCTTTTGCCACCTGTGAAGGACATTGCACGCTGCATATTGTCCTCTCCACTGTGCTTCAGTTGTGGCCGTACATTATTTCCTGCAACACAACAGTGAAATGTTTCATAAAGCATTAATACATCAGCTGTATAGGCTCTGCCTGATCTGCTCCTGCCTGTTTAAAAAACCGAAATAGTGCATGAGGAAATGTGATCCGATTAATATGCAGAAGTAATATGTTCAAAAGTTTGTAGAGATGTTCTAATGAGTGGATTCAGCAGCTTTAAGGGGTGTTCATTACTGATAGACATTCTATTGAGCACATTGGCCTCAGGCAAGCTTGACTGACATTACGAAACTCAGGAGCAGCTGCACAAGCCTACGGTCATCCTGCTCGAGGCCAAACTTTAGTTAAGGGGATTTGTTCTCTGGGGCAAGTCAAACAAGACTACAAATAATAAAAGACCAAAATAACAAAAGTGTCTCTGGCAGAAAAACTTTCCACCAGTTCGACTCCATCGACGCGGTTTTGGGACGACCAGCCATCAACTGTGGGAAAGAATATGTTTCTAGGACAAAACCTCGCACAGCTTTAGATGATTGTTTTAGAACAGTCAAAAAATCCCTCTGGAGGAAGCTCCGACCTCAGAGGGCTAAGTCAGAAACTCTGTTACCGGACTGAGATATACTGGAAAACCAAAGCCTGATCCAAGTTCCACTCCATCGCAGTACGGTTTAGGTACAACATGGTTCCTGTATATCTATGGAAAACCTTAAGGAAAAAGCGCGCGTATATGTTCCATGTCCTGAGATGATGAATGCCTCCAGTTAATTGGATGTTAAAGTGTAAACAGGGCCTCAGTCTAATCCTTAAAAAAATACTCAGTACAATAATGATGGCTGCTGTTCTTTCCATTTATCTTGCCTGCGTGATTGTAAATAAAAGGAAGACGCTTACTGTGAGAGGTGTTATCACCATGCCAAGAGCCAAGACCAGTGCTTAGGCTGCCGCAGCAGTGGCGTCCTTCACTGGAGACCTCCGGAGGCCAGGACTGAGTCTCACTTACCGTTAACCTGGCCTTCTGCTAACATACAGCTACAAGTTTAGCATCCCAGCGGTGCACATCTTTTTCATTTAGGTGCCTTATGCTGATTTCTTTTCGGAAGGTGACAACATTCGATAAGCACATCACAAAATAAAGTGATTTCAAAGGCGTTCTGTGAACAATCTTGTGTACATTTGGATCTAGAGGTTGAGGGGAAAAAGGCAGGGGAGGGAGAGGGTGGGGTAGAAATAAATATGAGGCAAATATGAAGAAGATGAAAAGCAAACAAACACAAATCCCATCCAGTCTGTTGGTGGCTTTTTATCTCTGGCTCTTTTTTTTTTGGACCAAATGCTGGACCAAATGTGAGAAAAAATGCACACATAAAGGCATCACACACAGTTCACATAGCAATAATACACCAGTTTAATGGATTGGTGGAGGAAAATGAGTAGATGAATAAAGTGAGAAGAGGTGAAGACGTTACTAAACGAATGAATGAATGGATGGATGGATGAATGGATGGATGAATGGATGGATGGATGGATGGATGGATGGATGGATGGCCAGAGTCATGGTTGGAAGGATGGTAGATGAAAATCGAGACTAATAAAGCTAAGCTTGTGGCTGTTTTTGTGAAAGTGTGTGGAGAAGTGAGGCATGCAATATCTTTCTCTGTTCCACACATGCAAACACACACACCGTGATCGAGCAGAGAGAGAAAGAATGAGACAAGCTCTCAGAATCAATGAGAAAAATCCATAGCGCAGTCCAGATACTCTTTACCAACCCACTTCTCCATTTCCTTTCCATCAAAGTAGTTTTCAGAACTAGCATGAAGCAGATAAACAATATGCAGGAAGACTCAATGTCAGCGTCACATTGACGTCCTGTCCTTTGGCCGCACAGAAACGGCGGTTATGCGGGTATAGTACAGTCAGTCAATGGAAGACAAGGAGCAGTGGGTGTATTAAGGTACTGAGACCATTCTAATGGATTAGGGCAGCACAATACAGAACTGCTGGTGGGACATACTGGCTTGCGCGGTGCGTTGAGTGATCTCGTTGGTGAAGGCTCCGATGCCCTTGCTGGAAATGGCAGCCAGAGAGAAGGTGTACTCCGTGTTTGCTCTCAAACCGTCCACCACATAGTAGGTCCTGGGGTCGAAACTCTTCTTTTCCTGTTAGCACAACAGATAAAATTGATCTGAAATCTTTCTCCAGGCAAAATTTAGAACAAACTCTTATCTGCAACGACACAAAACCCCATCAAGTTTATTTACCTCGCACATGATCATACACAAAGGACATTCAATGTGGAATAAAGTAAGAATAAAGTAAAAAAGTATAGCAGAAATGAAATAAATAAAGCAATACATCAAAATCAATTAAAAAAGCTGTGCAAAAGAAGTGCAGATATTTAAAAAAAAAAGGAGAATTGAGTATTTTTAAAGCTATAGTTGGTGCAGATCTGATATTAATGGGCAGTTGGTTGGACGGCATAGTGGATAAACACCATTTCATTGTGCTTAGTTTCCGATCTTTTCACCACTAGCTGAGCAGCTCCTGTAGACCTAAGATTTCTACCAGGATTATATACATCAAAAATATCAGAGAAGTATGTAGTTCAGGACATCCAGAGTGAAAACACTTTTTTATAGGTTAAAATTGCATATTGTCAACCAATAAGCTTTAGCTGAAATGGTGAATATAGTATAGCTAAAGATCCATAATAGATAAAAGTGTTAAGGGCAGCAAAAATAATATTTTTATTCCAAAAATTTCACAAAAATGGAGAACTCGTGACTAATTGAAAATGAATGAGTGAGTGTATCAAAATGACACAATATGGGCTTATTTTGCCCCGCTGCTCCTCTGATAATCCAGGGCTCTCACCTGAGCGCTAATCTTGGCCGGTTTGTAGATAAGCTCATAGCTCTTGATGGGTTCTTTAGAAAAGGGAGGGTCCCACATCAGCTCGATGCTCGTATCTCTCACTTTGCCCACTCTGAACTTCCCTGGCTGTCCCGGCACTAAAGAGTTTATAAACAAGCAAATCATTTTCATGCGAATGCACAGAAAAATTCTTGTTGAGGGATATAAAAAAAGTGTGATACATTTTTCCTATTCCATCAGATACTCATAGATCCTCCATTAGAAACACATATATACTCTTTTAGATAATCATTAAAGAATAATTGGCAAGAAATCTTTGGTTTGACAGCACTTACACTTACACCAGTTAATAAACATGTAAATAATGAACACAGCACAGAAAAATCTTGTTAGTAACTGAGTGAATAAAAAAATATTGTGATGCATTTTCTTCTGTTCTATTAGATATGCATAATTATATCATTATTATTATGGCTAAAAAAAATTGGCAAGAAATCTTATATTAATTGGTTTATATTAGGGCTGGGAAAGTTAACGCGTTATTACCGCGTTAACGCATTATTTACTTAACGCCGACAATTATTTCATCGTGCGTTAGCGCAGGTTTTTAAAATCCTTTTATTTTGAAAGTCGGTGCTTTCACCGCAGTAACGCGCGCAGGGGAGGACTGGGACTTTCTTTACCAGG
>JBBPDB010000040.1:30481712-30491712 GCA_037974465.1 Brachypetersius altus
AGAAAAAAAAAAAGAAAAAGAGAAACAAAAACAAACAGAGAGAAAAAAAGAGAAAGACAGAAAAAGAGAAAAAGATAGAAACAGAAAGAGAGAAAGACAGAGAGAAAGATAGAGAGAGACAGATACAGTCAGAGAGAGAGGGAGAGAGAGGGACAGATAGACATAGAGGAGAGTGAGGGAGAGAGATAGACAGACAGAGAGCGAGAGAGGGAGAGATAGACAGAGAGGGAGAGACAGAGACAGAGGGGGGATGAGGGAGAGAGAGAGAGAGATAGACAGAGAGAGAGATAGACAGAGAGAGTGGGGAGTGGGGGTACAGAATGAACCAAAGCTTTAATGTATTCAGTGCTGCTTTGAGGCTTCATGAAACTTCCAGGTAATTTTTTTCAGATTTTGTAGGAGCAGAGCACACAGAGGATCAGAAAATTCCGTAATCCCAACCCACAAGACAGGGGACAGGAACGCACAGACAGAGAGAGAAGGAGACTCGCACGGATGATGGAGAAAGGAGGGGAGGGACTGAGCAACAAAGCCTGACTAAGAACCAAGAACTGGGGCACCCATCTCAGCTCGCAGCTCTTAGCTGGAGAACTGGATTTCATCCTCCGCAATTCATCTACTGTTCAATCAGGCGTGGAGCGATCGCTCCTCAAAAAGCTCATTTACAGCGCTCTTCTCCTCCCTTAACACTGTTTAGAGTATCTAAAGTTTAGCTTCTTTAGTGCTGTACTGGAGAGACGAGGCCAATGTAGCTAATTATCAATGAGCGTCGCAAAAACCTGCAGGTTTAATTGATAACTGAACGCTAATCCTGTGAAAACAGTCACACAGTGTGAACAGGAACTGTTCTGTGTTTAACCCACTCACCAAGTGGAGCATCGGGCAGCCAGAACACAGCACCTGGGGAGAAGTGTGGGGACGGTATATTTCTCAAGGGCTAACTCAGTGGTGCCACTAGCAGTCCTGAGATTCGAACCCAAAATGTTGCAAGGGTAACTCCTTAACCACTATGCCACCAGCTGTCCCAAAGGGCTCTTCTGCAACATATTTATATATTTATGGTCCAACAGTGTCAGAAACCACATAAGCAGGTCTTACTGTCTATAGTGCTGCCAGACCTCTTAGCAGCATTAGCCTCGCAGCTCTGATACAAAACTAAAGGGGCAATCTTCAGGCACTAAACATACTGTAGTTAACATTTTTAACAGGAAAGTGTGTACATTTTTTTCCCACCAAACTACCATTATAATGTGCCATATTACCGAAATGGTACAACGTTCTAGACACTTCTACGTCTCTACACATTTTTTTCTCTATTTTTTACTGCGTTGCACATTAACATTTTAGAATAATTGTGATGTTAAAGCAATGAGGAGACACGTTCCAAAAAAGTGTTCAGAATGAGAGTCTTAAATGAGGCCTCCTTTCGCTTTGGTGCTGCTTTGGCTTGGCTTTCTCTCAAGCAGCCTCGTAAGGAGCCAGCTGGGATGCTCCTCCAGCAGGCTTGAAGAGCACTTTGGCCGTTAACACTACCTACTGAGGGAGGGTTTGGACAAAAAATGGCTTTGGAAAGAAAATTCACACACTGGCTTCTTTATTGATATGATCTGTCTTCCGAACGAACGCCAAGCCTTTAAGAAAAAACAATATTTCAAATATTTATATCTGTAAACACGAAATGTGAAAGCCAATTTCTTATTTGATATTTCGCAGATAAAACGGAATTTGCAGATAGGAAAGGTCTGAAAGCTGCTATTCCTCTGACAAATGCCTAGATGTAATGCATTATGGAGTTCCGTGCGCTCTTGAGATGCGGGGGAATTGTTAAATTTAATGAAGCGGTTCAAGCCTAGGTTCTTGTTTCTTGGGTTTTAGGTACGGCTGGAGCCCAGCCAGGTATCTGAGCAAAAGCGTGTACTTGATTTTGTGGCTCATGGGGATTCGCAGCTCAGGATCAAGCTTCTGAACGCTAGCTTTAGCCATGGGGGAGGATATAAGCCCATAAAACCAGTGTATAACACAACTCCATCAGCTTCAGGATAAACTGTTTAGCCCAGTATCTCCACCCAGGTAATAAGGTCAGCAGTGCTTTTTGGAGATTGGAGAGATTTAAAGGAGATTTTGGAGGGAAGGGGTGGGGTGGGGATGGTGGTGGGGGGCGGGGGTTGCGTATGGAGACTTAAACGCTATAGGAGGCAGATGGTGCCCATAGGAAAAAAACTTCCCGGCCTAAATAGAGTGTTTACTGGCCGGTAAACAGATCTGATTGACCAGGGAGCAAATCTGACACATGTTCTGATTAAACCGCGTCCCGATACAACTGCTGTTGGCGTGGAGTAGACCTACTCAAACTTTGGTTATAAATGCCACATGTGATTAGAAAAAGTCATTTCACACCATTTCAGATTCCCATTTCAGCATTGGCCAGAGGATACCCAGAATTGGACAACAAAAATATCACAGAAAAACAAATGTTAGGGCCTAGAACAGCCATTACCTTAGTTTAGGAAGGGTTATCGTAATGAACGATGAGGGCATGCATCACTACGAATCATCACCCAGGCACATTCAGTTATACTGGCAGCACAGCACCCAAAGCAAGCAGCATTCACAGTATGCAGCATTCAGTGAAGAAACACCAGACCATTCCACATTCAACATCTCAACAAGCACAGAGAACATTCCAGTACGGGTCTGAATGTAGACTAATGTCTCGATGATCATAACTGTATGGCGAAACGATGCATAAAAGCAAGGGTGGCGGTGGATTTAGCTCAGCATTTAGCAGATTTGATTCAAAACAGCCAGCTAGACCTCAGGACAGTTTTTTATAAGATACTGTTCTATTGGTTATGCTGCTTCTCGTATTCTGTAACAATGCAAATTTCCCTCCCATGGGACTAATAATGGGTTATTTCAAATTGGTGCCTGAAGAAGAAATGGTCGTTATTATCAAATGTTTAAGGTGAATTTTAGGGTCATGGTTGAAAGCCCTGAGCTCTGAACCACCCGTCTGAATCCGGTAGTGAATTCTTATAGTGTATTTGTATGCTCTGGTCACGATATCCGCCTCTGCTTCGGAAACCATGCCGAACACAAGTGCAGTTTATTGGTCTGTAATTTCACTGCCCCCAATGGAGCCGCAGTCTCTGAGCTAGAGCCAGGGTGAGGGCCAAAGGGCGGCCATTTTGCAGACAGCTGGAGGAGACAGCAGGAGGCCATCTGTGCCAGGTCGCAACACCATGGAGCCGGCGTGTCATCGCTGCCCACGTTAGAAGAGTTTGTTTTGTAACGGGTGGTAGGGGGATGGCACGGACCCTTAACCCAATCAAGCTTTGTTTGGTGTCCGACGCTTACCTCTTAAATTTGCATATCTCTTAACAGCCTTTATGTTGAGTAACCTGTCATAGACACGCTTACGTGGTTTTATGTGAGTATGATTGATTACCAGGCTTTATGATATGTCAGTGCTGCTCAACAACCAAAGTAGGCACCAATTTTCCCATTTTTTTATGAACAGAGGAGCGAAAAGTGAATCTAAACAATGTTTTTCACAGAAAAGAAGACTCGGATGTTCAGTTCCACCTCAGATTTTGCTGTACACCACTGAAGGTACCTGCTGCTTCATTCATTAGGGTGGAACGGAACATTCAAAAGAATAGATTTCGATTAAGAGGCCAAATTCAATCTACTGCTACGGACTGAAAACTTTAAATCTGCTTAAGTGTTTAATAACGGTCCATTTTCATCACATTTGGTCTATGGCAACGATTTTATTCCGAGTTTCCCCTTTGTTCTGCAGCCTGCTCCAGCTTGCCCTCCTTCCAGCAGCCTCATTATGCGAATCTGATTAGTCAGCTTTAATCATTTGTCACGCTACCTGATATTTCTTGGCGTAATGTATGAATGTTCATCACATCACTGGAATCTGTAGCTTCTCAAAAAATAGGGTAAACCATGTTTGGGATGCTTTAATCTCTGCTACACCCGTTCCTGCACTGTCGAAGAGTCGGAAAACCAGGAGACGGGCCTAACTAGAAGTAGCAGCCATCAGGAAGAATGAATTTAGTCCATGATTATAGAGAACAGCATTGCTTTACAGTGTCAGAAACCACATAAGCATGTCTATTAGACTCGGCATGGTTTGAGTATGTGATGATTTAAGGGGTGGCAATAAAGGCTCCATTGCTTGTTGGGAACGTTAGTTTAGCTCCAGAACACTTCAGTCATCTTGGCTGATTTGCCATAAAAGGTAAAACATCAATTTTAGCTGGAAGCATTACTTCTTAAGGCATATGAGTTATTTTCTAATTTCTATGAAAATAATATGTAAAATAAGAGAAGTGTAGGGCCTCATACAGGCCTTTAGGGCCTAAAGAGTCAAAAGAGACCTTATGAAGAAGAACAGGGATCTAATGAAGCGCTCTCGTCCGACAGACGAGGGGGTGTCAGACACGCAGGACGCGTTTCACCCTCAATTAACGCGCTCGGTGCGAATGGGACGCCAGCGCCTTTCCTCCGCTCAACGACGTGTCACTCTAAATCGCCTTAACGTCTGATTCGTCCTTTTGGCGACGTTCTAAGAAACGGGCGCGATTTAAGAGCTTTCAGCGTCAAGATGATGGGAAGAAAATAAAATGCTGTCTAATCACAAACGAATGCAAAAAACAAACAAACGAACAAACAAAATTTCACAGAAACAGATGACCGATCATGCCAGAGCATGCCCTTCAACAGAACTAACAGAACTCATGAATGCACGCATAAATGAAAAAAATCACCACTCACTCACACACACATAGGACCACAGCCAACATCAGAAACTATTTTTATTGGATTCTGCGGTTTGAGCAAGAGTGCGGCTCCTGAAACAAGGATTGATTAAAAGGTGCTGATATGGTAATCAGGGCTTAAGCTTGATCAGGGATTATAATTGTGTTTTATCACAGGCTAATCCCTATTGATATCTTAATCCGTGCAGCACTCTCAGTAATCCGTTTTTAGAATGCGCGCTGAAGGTGAGAGGCGCTCCGAGGGCCGACAGCTCGCGGTGACCAAACATTGTTCCTCGGTCGCCGACTCACACTGCGTAATCTACTGTAACCTGCACTAACACGATCTGGTGTGACACATTCAACACGCGATGATTAACACTTCATATTAGTCAACACGGGATTATGGGAGTTGTAGGCCACACTGGCTGTCAGCCCATCTAAATGTCACTGCATGGCACGGAAGGTGCCAGGTTGATTCAACCGGTTTAGAAAAATAGACTCTTATTCTGTTTTTAATATGTATTCGTACTGCGTTCCATTTAAACACAGCTACAAGGTCCCTATAAATGAATGAAGGAATATTCTATTTAAAATGCATCATTTAACATAGTGTGTGGCCCCATTTAAGTCAGAATGGAGGAATTGTGCTGGGGTAAATGGCTCCTTTTTAATTGTTTTTTTTCCAATTTACAGCCACTTCTAATAGCACTGCACCTTTTTTTTAGCCTTGCTGCACAAATTCACTGCTAGTTCATTTTAACTGACAACAGGGCATCCGAAGGACTATATTTCATACTGAAAAGAGGGATTTGAGAGAAATGTCCCTGTAAACTATTTGAGTTCACTCATTTACATTTATGGTATTAAGCAGAAGCTTTTTATCCAAGGCAACTTCCATTCTCTACCTACAGGGGGCAGTCTCCCTGGAGCAACTTGGGGTTAAGGGTCTTGCTCAGGAACCCAGTGGTGGTGCTGAAGGTAGGATTCGAAGCCATGACCTCTCGGTCCAGAAGCAAGTATCCTACCCACTAGGCCATCACCTTTACAGACTCATTTGTTAAAAAGCGAACGGAACCGAACCTGCCAGTACTGAACGCTACAGTGCGCAGCAACACGTCCTTACAGTATGAATGCAAATACTGTTCTTCAGCATATAGATATGTCCAAAATACGAGCTTATAAATTAAAAGCACGATGGGCAGGGGGTCCGATCTGTAATCAAGAGGCATGCTTTAGCCGACCGTATGGAATTAGCACCTGGATGCGAAGTCGCCAAAGTCTTTAGGAAATTACTGACTGCTGTTTAATGCATGAGTGTTAATAGATGACTAGTGGACAATAATAAAGCCGAGCACAAGTAGCAAAGACAGGCAGAAGCTGAAGCGAAGGAGCAAAACGACAGACACCAAAAAACAAGCCCAACCACACAGACCACAAAAAAGGTACAAGTTTCTTGCAAAAGCAGACGAGACAGGACACAAGCAGTGAGAATAACAAGCAATTACAGAGGGGGGGCAGAGCACAGGAGAACACTGAAGGAGCCAATCCAGAAGCTTCTTTCCGTTCAGGCATGCAAGTATTCGTCGCATTCTCCCATCATGCATAAAGTTCTCAGTTTCCAATTGCTGGGTTTCCATGGCAACGCGTGCACAGAGAGAGAGAGAGAGAGAGAAAGAAGGAGAGAGAGACAGAGAGTGGGACGGGGTGGGGGTGGTGGGGGGGTCTTCTCATAGGAAGGGGTTTTGCAAACAAGAAAAAGATCCCACAATGCAATGCAAGAGACTAACAGAAACCTGGACAGACGCTTGTGCTACTGCAGCTAATCTGTCACTACATTAGTTTACACTATCTGCTAATTTTTTATGTCATATTTGATTTTTTTTTTTTTCTGAACAAAAAAAAAGCCAAAAAAGAGAGAAAAGAACCAAAAACACACCAACCTTCTCGCAGCTCTGGGGGGTGTAAGGGGGGTTGATGCAGAACACAATGACATGAGGAGCCGAGAAGAAAACCAGGAAACACAGAAAGAGAGTAAAAAAGGCCACCGCAAAGGACTTTTTTTCAAACCTGCCACATTCCCCTTCTCCTCCGACCAAACCCACTGCTTACCTTCTTCTTCTCTTTTATGATTTTTTTTTTCAAACAAGGCATTTTATGATGATATACATTAATCAAAACCAATAAACAATCAGAACCCAGACTTTAATTTTGCTTTTCTTTACTTTTTTTTTTTTGTGTGGCAGTAGCAATTAAAATATCAAAGCCCCTCCCTCGTATCCTAGCTTGCAAGGCCTTGCTCTACTCTGACAGAAAAATTATGTCGTTAACTTTTAGAAAGAAATTTAAAAAAACACAAAAAAGCAAACTAAGGACACCAAAGTCACAATGCAGAAAACTGTAACTACACTTTTTTTTCTGGTGACGTACATTCGCTATATACACATACTGTATCACTTACTTGGAAGTTTACATTCATGCTTTAATGAAAGTAAAATCCAAAACATGTCAGTAGGTCTCATTAGTCAGAAACAAAACCAAACAAAACAAAACAAAACAAGGCAGAAAGAAGCACAAAGACCTGCAAGAAGTTAGTAGAGTTAATAGATATTAGTGTCATGCAACACTTGGAAACATCAGATTGACTCTTTAGCTTTGGTTTTATTATTAGCTCTAATTAAGCAAGCCCTGTACATAAAGCACACGACATGAAGACGCATACTGCAGTCAGTTGGGTGCTCGGTTGTGTTAAGTTGGTGTTCCGGACATGGATTAAGCTTAGTCTTCGGATTATTTTGGATTCTCAGAAGGGAACGTCCACGCGCTTGAATTATTTAGGCCAGGACCGCACTTAATCTGTGTCCAGAAAATTAATTAATCCAGATTTATGCATCTTATCTGCGTGTGGTGTAAACTCAGCCCCGGCGCTGCCTGGGCGTTCTATTTTTTTTTTTTTTTTACACACGATTTGCTTTTAGCTGTAAGCTAGTACTTTATAAAGGCTGATTAACAGCCTGTGAGCCATCACACCTGCTTTCACAGGTACTAATCTTGACTGACGGGCCGGTGCGGAGGGCCTGTATACTCACCCGCCTCCGAGCCACATCGAGGCCTCTCTCTTACCCACCCACTCACCTTGCTTTCCTCTCTCTATTAAATTAGCATAAGCGCTTTCCGCACCGCTAGGCCTCGAACGGTGCGTCGTGTTTAGCCCAACAGCAAATATCGCTAATTGAGTTTATAGAAACAATTACACACCGGTAAACCCCCCAATTCATTTCATGTCAATTAGCCTCTTTTAACGGCTTTAAGCTCCAAATAGAGAAAATCGAGGGGAGTCTGTGGAGAGACTAGCATCACAAATGACAAGCTTTGCATACATTTCTTCTCCTCTTTCAGTAGTTCTTTTGCAGCGTGCATGCGAGTCGGACTTTGAGTCGGCAGCTTACTTTAGGCCAAATGACAAATATCAATTCCTCTTAATGGTGCAGCTCTAAAATTTGCACATACAATAAAAAAAGGAACGATACCCTTGTGTTTTCCCTACAAAATGCTAGTGCTGTTGACTCTGCATATAATACTGCAGTGCTAAAGCTATTTTCTGGTATGAATTCTTCACTTGGAAAAAAAGAAAAAAACAACACACAATTATATTACATACAGTAATTATAAAAAGTGCTGCCGGGGGTTTTTTTTTTTTTTTTATCAGGAAAGCAAGCAAACAAAGAAAAAGAGCAGCTGTTTTTGCTGAGCTTTGAAATCATATTACCTACGGAGTACCTACTGTATTCCGTACCTCTCACATATAGATTGGCAGGGGATGAGTAGCGCACGCCCTGAGAATTCGTCGCTACACACTCGTATTTCCCCTGATCCGTCTCCTCGCTCCGCTCAATCTGCAAGGCACCTGGAGAGACAGATAGAGAGAGAGAGAGAGAGAGACAGATAGAGAGAGAGAGAGAGAGAGAGAGAGAGAGAGAAAGACAGAGAGAGAGAGAGAGAGGGAGAAATAAATGACGAGTGAGGCAGACAGGAGTGGTGGGTGAGTAAGAAAGAGAAAGAGAGAAAGAAGCAAGCAAAGAGAATTAAAAGAGCAAGGAGGGGGTGAGAGACAGACAAAAAGGCATAAAGGAAGAGAGATGAGAGACATGGGAGGTAGAAGCATGAGGTAAATAGAGAGAGAGAGAGAGAGAGACAGACAGACAGACAGACAGAGAGAGAGTGGTAGATGGGTGAGGTAAAAAGAGTGAGAAAGTTAGAGCAAAAGAGACGCGGTTAAAATGAAATAAGAGACAGAATAAAATGTGAAGACCAGAGAGCAGAATAGAGAGAGAGGAAAGGAGGATTGGGATTAAGGTATATGGAGAAACAGACGAGGAGCGGAGAGAGCGAGAAAGAAAGAGAGAATGAGAGAGAGGGTGGAAACATGAAATTAATAATTCATAAATTCCTTATTTTTTGCATCTGATTAACATTTATAAATCTCCTCCTGCATGAGACGCGTATCTATCGGCCGCGTTATCCCTCGCAGCATCTTCCCTCAAGCGTAATTCTCACTCGAGTGTCTAGGAATGCCATTGTTTTTCTGCACCTCCTTTTTTCTAATAAAAACAGCTTGAAATCAGTTTTCCATTCAATCCTATTCAATCAGGCTAACATAGCTAACAAGTCACAGAAGCTTCCAGCCTGTGGTTAGCATTGGGCTAATCTGTTCTCAAATCCACTTGAATGTGTCTGCTACGCACACCAGCACATGCACTATATGGACAAAAGTATTGGAACACACCTGTTTTTCAGGGTTCCGGCTAGGCCCCTTACTTCCAGTTGATCCTTCAGCAGACAGATGCAACTTGGACAATGCCATGTTTCTAACTTGTGGACACAGTTGGAGGAAGAACCTTTTCTATTCCAGTATGACTGTGTCCCAGTACACAATGCAAGGTTTATAAAGACATGGTTGGTTGGATGAGTTTGGTGTGGAACCCCATCCGGCACCTTTGGGATGAACTGGAATGGAGATTGTGAGTCAAGCCCTCTCATCTAACATCAGTGTCTGACAGAATAAAACTCCAAAATTTAGGGAAAAGCCTTCCAACAAGAGTGGAAGCTGTTATAGCTGCAAAGTGGGGACCAACTCCATATTAAAGTCTACGTATTTAAATGCAATGTCATTAAAGTCCCTGTTGGTGTAATGGTCAGACGTCCCAGCATTTTTGTCCATATAGTGT
>JBBPDB010000040.1:30543609-30555030 GCA_037974465.1 Brachypetersius altus
TAATAAAAAATAAATGTGTCAATGATAATTTTCCACCCAAAGATTTTACAGAATTCAACTCCGTCTAAGAAAACGGAGTTTGTGAAATAAAAACACAAACATACTTATTTTGAATCTTCTCATCATCTGTCCCTGAGAGTTTCAAAGAGCGCATTCAACACACCTGGCTCCAGTGTTTCAGCGCGCTTTAAACCACTACTACCTTGTGTGTGTGTGTGTGTGTGTGTGTGTGTGTGTGTGTGTGTGTGTGTGTGTGTGTGTGTTTAGAACTAGAGTGCTGCAGAATAGTTGATCTCCAAGATTGGGCACTCCAGGTTTAAACAGTGCTATTCTGTGAGTAAAGGGGTAGATAATGGATGGATGGATTCTGTGAGTAGGTTTGTGCACCAGTTTTGACCAAAATGCATCAGATTTGCACCTAAAACTGGAGGAAAATGTTTAGTACATGAAGGTTTTGTTGTGTGCTGTAAGCATTCCGACCATCGACTGAGTGTTCATGTGAATCAATCCAACAAAATGTGTATCATTTGATCCAAAACATTCAACCAACATTCAACCCTGTAAAATTGTTTTTTTCTTTCAATTTAACCTTGAATATTTTATATTGCAATATTTTCAATATAAAAACTGCAATATTTGATTTTGTCCATATCTTGAAACCAGAATACTGAACTACTGCCTGAATTCCTTAATTCAAGGACATTGTACTCAGACAACTGGCAGTTGCAAATACTTGTGGATAACTTGGGATTTCTGTTAATGTGATTTGATCAAGCAAGCAGATAATAATGTGATCTACAAAGTTAAATATATATCAATGCCACTTCATATATATATATATGAACAGCTCAGCAATTACAAAAACAATCACATGCATTCCCAAGCGTGAAGAGGCACCAAATTTCAGCTATAAATATAATAACAACCATACAATAATAAATGAAACTAAGAACAATTAAAAAAATTAATTAATCAATTTTTGTACCGATGACATCATTGCTCCCTCCCTGGTTACAGTTGTATGTCTGTGCACAGGCCTGTACCTACACGCTCACATACAAACCATCCAATATGCAAAGCAGCCCAATTATTCCACGCTAATAGACACACACGCCACCAGACTCCATGCCAAAACGCTTTAAAAGCCTCTAGAGACTGTTCAGTGAGCACTTCCCGGCCCTGAAGCGAACCGAGGGACAAATCGTTTTGGGTGATGGCATAAATAACACGGGGGACATTTTTTCACTGGATTTTTCTTCTGTGCTTTCAACGACAGCGCGATTATAAAACAACAACAAAAAGCTGTTCGGCTCTGGCACGCTCTCCTCAGGCTGCAGGTGAGCTGGAGGCGGTCCAGCTGGGGAGGAGTTCCGAGCGCTCCGCCGTAAATAATATCAGCTATCAGCGAGACAAAAGCTGTAGTTCGACCTCCCGTGCCCCGGAAATGGGTCCCAGCAAAGCTCAGATCATCCCTTTTAATCTAGCAATATTACAGATAAGGGACATGATAGCGCACCGGCGGCACATCCGTGATGCCTTTCACCGGCGGCGCATGGACGAGAAAAAGCTTCACTGAGATCAATGTTCATGTTGCTGCTAAGAAGGAAATGACACACATATTAAACAGATAGGAATTCTATCCGCTGCCCGTTCACTCAGCGAGGCACGACGCGGCCAGGTTTTCACCACTAACCCCCTCTCAGTTCTTCTGCAGCTTTGTGTTTTTTTTCCGTGACTCTATCCTCACTCACGATCTTATTTATAGCTGACTCAGCACTGGGGGTGGTTGGGGTTGCCATCCACTCCAAAATTACTACAAACCCCACCTTAATAAAGCTGAAAAATAGTTGTTGGTCTAAAAGCTTGGATGTAATTTTTCTAAATATTATCTTCAGCAAATTGACTCATTTTTCATACATACCTTCACCACTACAGCAATACAAGCCTCCACGACACGGTGAAATGGTGTTTATCCACTCTGCTGTCCACTGCTAGAACCAACTGCCCCTCAATATCAGATAAAACTGCACTACTCTTCTCCACCTTCCTGCATTTCATACTTATATCTGCACTTCAATCACACTTTTAATAAATGGACTATTCATTCTTTTATTTATTTCATTCTGTTACTTTTTTACTTTCTATTCTTTTTATTCATAATATTTTTATTCTATTCTTTTCCCCACCCTCTTGTGGGCGGAGCAAATCTTGAATGTTCTCCCAGGTTGAAGGAGCTTGTGTTTTTTTCTGTTTTGTTTCTTAGACCTAAAATGAAAGAAATTCATTAATTTTTGTTCATTTGGGTGTTCCACCATTTTTAAAACCCCAGTAGTGGTTATTATTATTATTACATCCTTTTGAATTACAATAACTTTGATTCTACATGACACAGAAACACCAAAACAAAGCGCAGCATGACGTCTGACACCTTGCATCAACAAAAACCAGGGGAACTTCTATTTAAGGAGCTGTTTTACCACATGAGGACAATTTACCATTTGTTATACTTCTATCATGGATCCGTGCAGTTCATGTTCTAAGGGGTAAATATACTACATCACCCACTACAAGTCAATATTGCTTTAAACAGCACCAGCAACTTATTAAGGTTACATTTCATCCTGCTTTTCTGAACTGTCAGTCCCAAAACACAGCTCAGCAATTCTAGCTTTCAGGGCCTTTGACGTTCTCACCTGGTGGAAAAGCCTCATGCAAACATTAACATAACAGAGAAAACAGATTTGATTGTACAAACAGAGCATTAGATATTCAGTTGCGAGCAGAAGTGTCCTCTCATTAGCTCTGATTAGACGTGGGTTTAAAGTCCTCAAGACCAGAGAGGCGGGAATTCAGAGATTTTGGCCATGTTTGGGGGTTAGCACACCTGAAATCATCCAAAGACATTCCCGGCATCTTCTACACATACACTACCAGTCAAAAGTTTGGACACACCTTCTTATTCAATGATTTCCTTTGTTTTTATTATTGGCTACATTGTAGATTAATACTGAAAACATCACCTATTGCTCTGCACACTCTTGGCATTTTTTCAATGAGATTCATGAGTTGTATTTACTGGAATTGTATTCAATTAAAATTGTTCGCCTGGCCCTAAATGGATAAATGACATAATCTGGAAGAAAACACTAAAAACTACATATCTCAAGTGTTTCTCATTTTAACCTAAATTGTATGATTTAACTGTGTAAATAACAAGGAATTAAAACAGGTAGTTTACATGGCTTTCAATTGGCCAAAAGTGGCCATGAAGAAGCTGAATGTATAGTAAAAACGAGGAGAGAGAGTTCGTGTGTTTGGGATCTTCAGTTGTGATGATCAGTTAGTGATCATGTTCCACTATGGCTCTACAGCACATTATGACAAGAACCACTTAACTAAGTAAAAACACAACAGTCCATCATTCCCTTATTACAGAACAGATTCGGGTTTCATTCTCCTTTTTTGTTTACTGCTTAAGTCCACGTGTTCCTTCATCATTTTGTTTGTCTTTAATATGAATCTATAAAGAAGAAAAAAATAAAAACAAAGACTGAATAAGAAGGTGTGTCCACACTTTTGACTGGTAGTGTATACCATGCAGGACTCTATACTGCACCTCATCCCATTCATCTTGTCTTAATCATGGCTCAGTAATGAGCACTCTCATCTGAGAATAACCTCTACTGTGACTAGCATCAATCATCACACTCCTGCCTTGTCAACACACTCCACCATTAGCATATCTCGGTTTGGTGCGCTCCTTCAATGCGATTCCATCCCACCCAAACGCCATGCACACGCAGAATCAATCAGAATCAGAAAACTGTATTGATTCCGCCGGAAATTGTTTATTTTATCGCAGCAAGAAACACAAAGACACAGAGACGGGCGTATTTAAGTGCATGGAGCCGAAAACATCAGCACTCGAAACAAGGCCTTTCCAGCTATCAGATCAGTTTGGATGAATTAGCGCTGAATCAAAACACGCCGAGTGGTCCTGAGGAGAGAAGAAAGTCTCCCCTGCATGCAGTAATTAACCGCATGTTAAAGGGTCCAGACTTGCATCTGCTGTCTGTTCCTGCTATGAGGCTTCCCTTAGATAAATCAGAGTAATTTCCTCAGCCCGGACTGACGATTACTCTCTCTCTGTTTGGTCCCTCCTGTTTAGTCATGTATTATGAGCCAGTGTTGATATTCCAAAGGGAAAAGAGGTTCAGAGCACACAAGGCAGAATATGATTTTCACCGCCACGCTACACATGCCAAAAATGGAGCTTAACCATTAACTGTGTTTGTTTATTTGTTTATTTGTTTATTTATTTGTTTCATGACGTTTTACAGCCGCACAAATCATAAACCAGGAAAAGGCCAGTACATAAACTCCCATTTCTGCTGTTTAAAGGAATAAATTAACATATTGCAACCTACTCCTCGAGTAGCTGATAAGTCAAGATATGATTGAAGTCCATTTTTGTTTCTTTAGCTTAGAACTGGCCGAACATTCGTCAGTCGTCATCCTGAGGTTTTCCATCAATACATTACCTACATCAAACGTTTTGTCACACATTAAGATTTTCCATGTTGCACACTTAATATTTACTAAAACTACACTCAGTATTATTTACCAACAAATACATTTATAGTATGTTCACCATTTGATTTCCTTTCATTAATCAAAAAAGACACCTCATATAATTATAATTATAATGTGGATCAACAGATAAATGTTAAATGTTTAATGAGCTATTAAGTGATAACAGTAATGAGTGCATTTAAAGTTAAAGGACAGTCTAGAGTTTGACTCTGTATCACCAACAACCAGTTAACAGGAGTCAGTCATGCACTGTTACATATTATTTCATTTTATAAAGGAATCCTGTTTTATTTGGCATATTTTCACTTATAGTTGTTCACTCAAGGCCTTTCCAATGCTTAAGACTACAAATCTAGAGTTCAGGAAATAAATGGATAAACTATTGTTCCAAAACTATTGAATGGTTCTGTAATCTCTAAAAATTAAAAGGAAAATATATCTTCAGACGATTCACATGTGATATCAACACTTAATTGTTTTTGGATATTTCCCTTTTTGGCTGAAAAATAAATTTAGCCCATTTGAAATTTTAAATGCTTAATTTTAAGTCTTTGTTATTTTAGCCCTGACTGAGCTTTGTGTTCAAATTCACCAGTTCAGCCTATACTGCTCTCATATAGTAAAACTATTGTACCTAACCTTGGGGTTCCCAATAGGAAAAAACATCTAAATCTGTCTGATGGTTATATGATTGTCAGTTGTAATCTCAATGATGCCATGGCGGTAAGAAAAACTGTTATTATCTCCACTTTATCAGATATATTTTCATTTTGCAGATACCAATAAAACCTCGGATAGCAGCCAGCATTATCTGCCGATTGATATTCCGGTCATGCCCTGGTCTAAAGGCATTAATTAATTGACAAAATTAACATTAAGTGCATCCCATCACTCCTGTTCAATTGAAAAACAATCAGAGTCGTCTGTATTTTTAGACGGCCACTATGCGCCATTCTCTTGATGTCGTATTACAGTAAGTGCAGTTGCTTTAGAAGCTCGTATCAGGATCAAGTTGCGCTGCAGAGACAAAGATTTTCAATCTGGGAGGGAATTAAAAAGACCAGTACGAGGCATGCATCTCATTTATTAGAGAAAATAGCTTCATCTTTGAGCACAGATGTATGAGTGATATCGCCACAGAAGTCTAATTTTATGGCCTTTACCCTAGGCGTCAATCTCTCTAATGAGCAGACGCTGGCCAATGACAAACTATTGATCGCTATTGATCGATTGTACGGGGGTCGGGTGAACCAAGCATCTGCATCACAAAGGAAAACTCAGTACAAAAGAGTGAATGAGGAGAGGATGGAAAGAACAGCTGTTCTAACTATTCAATTCCCATGATACTGCTATTACATACGATCCCAGGAAGTTCATGAAAACATCCATAAAAAAGGCACACAATCTGTTCCCAATATGGTCAAAGGTCAGGCCTGTAATGTCAATTTATCTTGAGTCTTTGGATGGATGGTTTTTACTCTGAATGACTCAGAATTACGGTATATGTATCTGTAAATTAATTCAGTAGCAGGGTAGTCAAGGGAAGCATTTGTATCACCATAGTTTCTAAATTGGACAATTATAATGGAATGTGGATGTTTATAAGGCATTAAAAGGTTAACATGCCTCTGGCCATCATTTCTATTCTAATAGTAAGATCATCTGTTTCCACAGTAACGAAGCACATATACCATTTTTAGTTGTCTCCAGTTCCATCCACTAGCTAGCATTTATCCCAATCCACAATCGTATCAATACCAGGAGTGAAAAGGCTGGAACATGATTCCATCGAGTTACATGAAGTCTATGCGTTTGGTGATAATATGTTTGCTTGACAAGGTTTATGTCCAGTTAACGGCAGCACGGCTGAAAACTTTCACGATTATCCACGGAGACATGAAGCTCTACCGCATCCGCATTCCAAACTCCCACTTACGCAATATCATTGAAAAGCTCAACACGCTTGGAGGAGAACACTAACAGCCAATACTGTTACATAAGATAACTGATGTCTGCTTATTTCTTTCATGAAGATAAGCTTTGTCTGTCTCTACACATCATTTACTGTAGTTACTTTACACATTTGTAAACTGTAAGCTTTTCCCTGGACCACTAGTTTCACAGATCAGCCCACTGGCTTCACAAGAACGCTGTAGGAGACCACAGGAGGGAATCTAAGACTGTATTGGGGAAAAAATGCTTGCAAAGTGAGGCAGTACAGGCAGCCAGACTGGTAACATTATTCCTCACAAAGGCATTTTCTCTTCTCCCCCACGTCTTCTGAAGAAAACTCCATTGAAAAAGACGCAGCAGCCATGACCAGACACACGCAGGATCCATTTTGTGCCTTTTATTCATGCCGGAGCGTCCCTCAGGGACCCCCAGTGCTCATGTCGACTGTAAAGGGTCTGGCTGTAGGGTATGCGCCGAGAGTATAAACCCCACGGAGAGCCTACGGCCAGTCATTCAGGCTCAGACAGAC
Organism: Brachypetersius altus; assembly: GCA_037974465.1. Classification (NCBI taxonomy): domain Eukaryota; kingdom Metazoa; phylum Chordata; class Actinopteri; order Characiformes; family Alestidae; genus Brachypetersius; species Brachypetersius altus. The sequence continues at coordinate 30,550,685 of JBBPDB010000040.1, forward strand.
CGAGGCAGGCCGAACTCAGACTGCTCAGCATGCGCAGAGAAAATTCTAGTCACAGAGTGTTATACAAGTGGGCCAGGACCAGTATGAATCGATACGACACTGCTATGCAAACAGCTCCAATGAATTAGGGCACGAATGAAAGTCTATGCGTTTGGTGATAAAATGTATTTGACAAGGTTTATGTCCAGTTAACGCCGGCACGGCTGAAAACAACGGACACTTTCACGATTATCCACGGAGACTAATCTTTCTCTCTGCACATTTTCTGAAAATGCCTTCAGGAACAGAAATGTATATGTATGTAACGGTACACGAAACCCACGATTCGGTTTGTATCACGATTCTTTTTGGGGGGGAATGTTTACTGCTTAGTAGTGATGGGCATGGCAGTCCTTTTGGATGTTCTGAATCCCTAGAATCAGTTCACTAAAAAGATTCTTTCAAAAGATCGGTTCACCGAATCATTCAATGCTTGCACTGCGACTCTGACTTCCTGAATTGAAACACGACTGAACGGTTCAGCTTTCTGCTACGTTAAATACATAAAGTATACATTAAAACAAATGCAACAAGAAAGCAGTAAAAAGTATCAAGATTCGTTTTGTTTGTAAAAGTTGTTGATATTGTGTGAGCTGGTGAGGAGAACACAGGTTCGGTTCCAGGCTCCTCCTCGGTTCGTCCAGCTGTTGTTTGGATTTGTGAAACTCCATCAGCAGCTCCTGCTTTAATTTAATTAAGGACTGACTGAGTCTAAACAGGTTTTACTGGACCAGTAATACTGGACTTCCACAAAATAGTTCCCGGAGAAAACTTTCTTTTGGTTTTACCAGCGTTTCACCATGATCAGCGCTAGATATAAAGCTAAGATAGGACATCACTGGACATAATAATCACAATAATATTGCATCGTAGGTCTGCAGTGACTCTCACTGTATTATGTAGTCTCCTATATTATACTGAAGGATCTGTAATTTAATGAAGGGCTGGCCGAGTCAAAACTGGTTAAAGTAATATTGGACTTCCACAAGGACACATTAACGTACTGAACATAACCACTAGTTACTGTAGAACGTTATCTGTATTCTTTTTAGTTTTATTTGGTATGAATAAAACACTTACTGCTCATCTAAGCAGTGTTTAAATAGTATGTTTAAATAATTATAATAATATTACATCGTGGGTCTGCAGTGACTCCCACTGTATTATGTAGTCCCATGTATTATACTGTATGAACTGTAATCCTTTAGAAATTCCTGTAGTTTTATTATTGATCCACACACTGATAGTGCGTCCTGATCTAAAACAACTCCCTCAGGCTGTTATTCTGATATGTACCTTTTGTGTCCTGCTTTCCTCTCTAAGACGTGAATAATCTCTCTTTATCAGGAGATATAAAACACAGATCTAACGCAGCGTTCAAATGCAGCTCTTATCTACCTGATATGTTGCACTGAATGCTGCTGAGCGATTCAACCTTGCACTCCCAAAAGCATTGAAAAGCACTGCCTGCGGGAAGCTCTAAAATAAAACCCACTCATTCAGCACGTTTTCCTGTCCGACGCAGGAGAGAGGCAGCCATCTTGTCACTATCTCTCCCACCATCTCTCAGTGGTGCCAGTCAAATTACTCCCGACACTCCACTCCACTCCACCTGATCGGATTCCTCGGCCTGAGGGGGATAGTAACAAGCAGAGGTAGATGCCGCTTTGGATTACGTCATGTCAACATAAGCAAATGAAAATTAAAACATGACAATGGCTAAATCCTGGCATGAATAATTAATAAGGGTGATCAGCCCACAATTAAACAGAGTGTCGACCTGGGAATGCTCCACAAAGGCATTCATCACATTTTTGCTCTCAAACAGGAGACCCTGGCTGCTTCTCTTAACTCTAACCGATGCTTCCAGGATGTATTATTGCTTTAATTGTGCTTGGAGGAGCCGAGGAGCAAGGATACACAAGCATAGCCTGTTTGGCAGTCAGTGGAATAGGACTGAAGATTGGTAGAAATTTATTAGCTAATGTGGCTGAATTTCAGATAAAGAGCCCCATGTGGCGAGTCAACTGCTAACGGTTAAAAATCTGCAGATCCTTTAAGACCAATTGCAGGTGATGAAAGTGATGGACCTTCAGGAATGCAGGATTGTTTAATTGCAACTGCTAAAAGTCGTAAAAGAAAAATAACTATATATATTTTCTGCAGTAGCTGTGCACTGTTGGATTTGCATTACAGCTCAGAGATTCAGTTCCGTGAAACTGGAGGCGTGCCGTTAAAACACAAGCAGGTTTAAGTGTCTAGAGACAAAGGGAGCTCAGCTGTAGGCCGTTCCTGTGCCCCTAAGCGGCCTATTAGCATTTTGCATGATGTGACTGTGTATATCTCATACTGTCGTGAGCAAAAGATTGAATTACATGTTACAAACTTATAAGCAAAATAAACAAACTTATAAGTAAAATATTTCCGAATATGTTAAATTCTGCAAATAAACAGTAATTGTGCATTAAAATGTGGAGAATTGCCTTCTCTGTTAATTTCACTTAGAAAACCAATAAAGCAGGATGTTTGACCAGGGTGCCAAAACTTTTGCACAAAACGGCACCATCCCAGTTTACAACGCAGTGCTAAATCTTTGCATCATTTCGTAAACCTTCTCGTTCTGTCTTATCCTCCTAGAGATGTGCTAAAACAAGGAGGGTGTGAGATTAAACCCTGGCTGTCAGAAACAGAGGCTAACAGGCTCTGAGTTGTTCAATATATAACAGGTTAAAAGCAGCATCCTGAATGGCAGTTCTTTATATACATTTTGAAAGCAAGACAATGAAAGACGGTTCTACCTATGCATCAGTCTCCTCTCTGAATAAAACCACCCCTCTGCACATTTCACCTGAAAGATAACGTTTGACTGCATAAATCATTAGCACGCAGCCACAACATCCGCATGACTGATTTATACGCTAACCTGCCACAGCAACAAAACATGCTAGCAGCCATGCTACAAAGGGCCTTTTCTGCATTACTTGTCCGTCTGACGCAAGCACACCAATCTCTCCCTGCTGTGGAGACAAAGAAGTACTCTATTCAAAAATGTTAATGCTGCTAACAAAGAATGAAAGCTAGTAAAACCTAGTTAGCATTAAGATCATGCTAATGGGCTCCATTAGCGTTCCTCCATTGACTGATAAAGCTGGTTTTTCTTCTTTTCAGCCGTCCTCATTAGCCATCAGTCTTCTTTCGACCAACAAATATGTCAACATAGCACAATGGGGCTCAAATAAACGCACAAAAATCATGACCAGCACTGCAGCACTTCATAAAAACCTACAAAGGAACTTCGCTGATGTACATAAACAAAGAGAATCAAAATATATCTCAGTGAAGCAGCTGCCCATAGCAGTGAAAAGCCAAAGCAGTGTCAGGAGGAAACTTAAGGCTATTTCAGTTGTGGTTTGATGAAAAACATGATGAATGGGTTTGATTGAAAAGTTGCCACCAAAAGCCATACGAAATTAGACTTTTCAAATTAAATTGAAGCTACATATGTGTGTTAATTCAGATCTCTGGACATATGACTCAGGCCTTGTCCACACATGTATGCATATTTTTTAAAGCACAGCCTTTTCCTTGTATTTTGGTCTTTTATCCGCACACAAACAGCTTTTTACGTCACCAAAAACAGACATTTTGGAAATATCCTTGGCTCACAATGCAATACACTATAGGTGTAGCCAAATAGTGCTGGTTTTAACCTTGCATACTTGACTTTTTAGATGTTTACACAAATATAGAGTTGCTCTTCCACTTCATTGAGAAACAGAGGTGTGAGAATGTGCTTCGGAAGTCACTGCTACATCCAACACTCCTACGACTTGGGCTGCATCCTAGTAGTTACTTTCCAATATGTTTGCCCTGATTTCGGCAGAACGGTAGAATGGGTTTTCAAAATTGAGGAGAGCAAATAGTAAAGGAAGTTTTGGCAAGTAGTTTGGAGACCAGAACCACCAGTTTTGGATGAGACCCATATTAGCCTACTCTACTTTTTTCAGGCTTCTAACAACGTGTGAAGGTTAGGGTTTTATTCATAGCCTAAAGGTTTTGTGTTTTCATGTTTAAAAAATACACATGTACCTGTAGACTAGGCCTCAATTTGACCAAATTTATTTTGTTAGTCTGGGGCAGTAGTTCTTGGATTCATAATCTATGACAAGAAAGCAATGTGTTGCATCACATTTAAAAGGTCTTGGAGAAGTGAAGCTTTAAGGTAACATGTTTGTACACTCAACAAAAATATAAACGCAACACCTTTGTTTCTGCTCCGATTTTTCATGAGATGGACTTAAAGATCT
>JBBPDB010000040.1:30558523-30570316 GCA_037974465.1 Brachypetersius altus
ATCTTTAAGTCCATCTCATGAAAAATCGGAGCAGAAACAAAGGTGTTGCGTTTATATTTTTGTTGAGTGTATGTTTCTTAGCCCTTATAATGTGAGCGGCTATAATGTGAGCGGCTATAATGTGATCTATGCTGGAAGCGTCGTTTAAAAAACATCCTGTTAAAATTCGATCACATGCAAACGAATATAAAGAAAAAAATTGAACAAATTTCTTTCATTTTAGGTTTTAGAAATAAACAGAAAAAAACACAAGATTTTTGAACCTGGGAGAACTTCAGATACCCTCAGAGTTCTGAGAGTAAACACCGGTTCTAGACTGTTTTACACTGTTTATATTTACTGAAGTCAGATTTTACTAACACACTAAGGGTTCACTTAAAATAAAGATCTGAGTGTAAATCCTGTCTTTGAATATTAACAGTAGAGCCTGTACACATTTTATCTAATCTTACCTGCTGACCAGGTCATTCTACTCTAACACCATTTTTGTAGGTGCAACACTGCTCTGAAATCCAGCAGTTATCTCAATTTTGCCCCTTTTTGGCCACCTACTGTGTTACTATAGCAGCCAGTGTATAAGTATGACTAACTGTGACTACAGTCAGACCTTGCAAATCTAATTGGGCTTATAACACCTGAGTCGAAAAATCCGGTTCAGGAAACAAATCTGATTTGCCCTGCAGTGTGAACAAAGCCTATAATGCTCCCAAGAGCATTAACGTTTTTCTCATATTCAACCCTTGCTTATACTTTGAATATGTATTTATGCAGAGAACATAAGCAGCTCCAGAGATTTGGCCTATTTTGAGACATAAAACTCACTCCGAACCTGTTTACAATATGTAAATATTGCCCTCGCACTTCTCGTGCCTCTTAAGAGATGTTGAGGGCACCGCATAGAAGATCTCTGCTTTGTCAAGCTGTTCTTTCCTCCTCGTCGATCAGTAACTGCTGCTGCAAAGTTTCGTAGCATCCACCACCAGAAGATCAAAGCCAATGAGATAAATTATTCCTCACACATATTCACCGCACTGGTTTAGAAGTTCTGGATCAAAACCAGAAGGGTCTGGACGCATATTGAAGCAAACTGTAATTGAATTCCCAATAATTAGCGAGTTCACCACCCCCCTTATTATTAATTAATTGAAAACTCAATCAGCAACATAACTTCTCACTCTAATCCTGTCACTGTAAACAAGTAAACACCTTGAGCGCAGGGGTTGAACCTATTGATTAATCGCTCAACGGTGTGACAGAGGTAACCAAGAGCTAAAAGGGGGAATACAGGAAGCAGATAAATTGAACCTGACCATTCCTCATGATGGAGAAGCCGTCAGAGAGAAAGAGAGAGAGAAAGAGAGTCGGAGAGAAGAAGCTCCATCAATTGACTCGCACTTGGAGGGTGCAATTAACTGGCGCTCCCCAGTACTCGGACACGGATGAGTTCATTTTCAAATGGAAACACACATTTCCGCTGCTCTTTCTCCCACTCGTCGTCCAACATAGAAGCCAACATGAGACGTATCTCATTAACCTCCTCATTTTAGTGCCTTTCCCTGGAGACAACTGTAGTCAAAAAGCTTGTGATGGCTTCAGTGCTCTGGTCAGACTGAGGACCTGTTTAGCAGAAAAAAATGACCTTTTTCTAAAAGGCCCATTTCATGGAAACATACATTTTCCTCACATATTTCATTTCTTTTTTGCTTGCTTGCATTTGATGCAGCACAGAAACATCATTAACATTTTGAAGGTACCCTTCCCACACCCAGTCTATATAATCTGTGCATGGAAATCAGGCTACCTATTTAAAATTCATTCGTTTTGTGATATAATTAGAACTCATTTAAACATACCCACCCATTCAGCCCACAGCACTTAAGCCAAACCCACTCACTCTGAAATTATGGGGGGGGCGGGGGCGGGGTTCAGCCCCATAACTTGAAAATATAAGGCTAAAATACTCTGGAATGACAGTATGGCCAATCACAAGAGGGCTTATTTACATACACCATATGAGTGTGTCCAATTGAAGGGATAAAGAAAGGTTGCAAAGTAAAGGATTTAGGTTGTTAAGTAAGTTAAATGTAGGGTATGGGCCAATAAGGGATAATCTACAGTCTGCTTGGAGCTTCAGCATGAAAAATATGTACAATAGCAACACCCTGAAGGGATAGTTTGACTGGAGATGTTTGTTATATTAGTAACAATGAATACGAATAATAGTAGAACTTGTTATATGTTCTATTGTAAGCTACACCAGCCTTTTTTCACACATTTACTAATGGAATTCATCATTGCAATTTTAGGATTAACTGCCTGTTAAGGGAGATTCGTCTTGAAGGGCCACTTTCTCTGCTTTATCTGTTAAGTGTTCTTTTCTTTTTAAAAACACTCTTTAAGCTACAGTTCCTGCATTTGGAGGAATACAGTTTATGTGCCGCAACAGTAGAGCATTGCAAGTAATTTTGCCAATAGAAGAAAAGTGAAAGGCTGAAAACTGTCTTGAAACTGAAGCTATTGAGCAGTTGCTGTATCAGTAAATGTCTGAAAAAAGGCTCACTTGCAAACCCTGGTGGAAAAAAAGACTTTCCTGGGGCTGCTTCGTGTTCTTTCATAATTTGGCCATTTTTCTAATGACTTTTACCAATTTTTCATTCCTAGTTCCACCCGCTAGTTCGGACCCCCACTATTGCATAATGCTACCAAACTTAGACGGTAAAGGCAAGAACGTTCTTGCTCTCATGTGAAGATCCAGCCTGTCCTTTCAAACTGCCAATTACGATTACAAGACATCAACATGCTTGGAGGAGAACATTAACTGCCCTAATTTAAGTCTATTATATCAGCTGCATTTACATTTACAGCATTGACGCTCTTACCCAGAGCTCTGTAGTCCACAAGATAGCATGTGCCACACACTGGTCAGTCCAGGCTTAAATTAGAACTATAAGACTATAATTCTACCAGAGATGCAATTAGTCCACCAGGGTCTTATCAGATCACTCCGAAGATAGTTTTTGGGGGGTCAAAGGAATGGGAGGAGAAGGCCAACCAACCCACCCAAAGAGAAGAAGGCCAATGAACTCCAGGTCACGGATGGCTGTGACATAATCTGGAAAATAAGCTCCTGCCACAGCACTATGTCAAGTCAAGTAAAGTAGCTTTATTGGCATTTCAACCACTTCCACATAGCACACAGTAAACCTAAACAATATTCCTCCAAGACCATAGTGCAACACAGAAACACCTTAAGACCACAACAGCAGACAGGCCAAAATGCACAGAGTGTAAATAGAAAGAAAGTGCAAGAGCAACAAAACAGGACAACAACATTTAATGCAGTCGACAGCTTTAGTACTAGTTTGAATGAAAACAGTATAATGACAGATATTGTATTCAAGCAATGGCAAGTTATGCGTACAAAAATACAGAGTAGAGGTAGACAGGAATAAATATAATTGTGCATATACAGCAGCAGCAGCAGGAAACAAGATGTGCACTATATAATAAATAAGGAGTATTTACAGTGGCAGTTGAGGTGCGAGTTGTTTGTTAAAGGCAGAACAGATCAGTATGTTTGTTAAGTGCCATAATGTACATCCAGTTACATCTTTTAAATAAGAAATGATACAGAATACAGAACTATTCCCATCTCTGTAACTACCTGTTCTACCTACTGACCTCAGGCAGGCAGTTCTACAGCAATATGGCCAGAACTGAGAAACTCAAGAGGAACTTTTATGCTCAGGACTGGCCTCACATTCATTCAACTGCATACCATACCATAATACTCCACATACCATAGTACTCCATATTTCACAGTACTTTCCATACCATAATACTCTCTGCATCACAATACTCCCCATACGATAATGCTCCATACATCATCCCTATACCATAACATACTCCCTATAGCACAATGCTCACCATAGCATAATATTCCCTATTCCAATAACATTGTTCATACCATAATACTCCACATCCTTTAAGAATCCCCATACAATACTATTCCATAAACCATAATACTACAATACTCCCCATACCACAATGCTCCCTATACCATAATACTCCACAGATCATAATACTCCTGACACCATAATATGCCCAATACAATGATACTGCTGCAATACACCCTATTGTACTTTACTCATTTCTAGTTATTGCAGTGTCTCAGAAGGCTTACATGTCATTCCACGCTTTAGATATAACTGTATATGTGACGAATAAACATAATGAATCTTGAACGTCAATCCAAAAACCCATTTACTGCGGAGTCAATGCAGGCGGAATGAATCAGCTGCCCATTGGCTCTTATTGCAAGTCGTCTGGTCCTCTGTTTGTTTCCAAGCAGAAGGGGGTTCAGAATTACTCTCCACTGTAATAAATCCTCCACCCGGATACAGCGGATAGAAATTGTGCTGAAAAAAGTCTGAAACATTCCTTTAACTCTTAACGACCAGAAGTCAAAGGTGTGGGCCCGAGCGAGCGTATCCAGCGGAGCGGCCTCATTACAGACAGGCTGCATGAATAAACAGGAGGAGTCTATGTGTGGTTGAGGCTATTAGAAGACTCTGACAGGATGCTCTCCCACGCTCAGACCACAAATAGTGCGTTAAAACATTATGAAAAAGCGCAGGGAGCCACACGATGGCCCACACTCACAGCGCCGCTGGCCCTCTGCCATCCGGCCTCACACCACTCCGCTGTAAATGAGGAGCGGCGAGAGGTGTGGGAAGATGGAGCAGGGCGGCGGGGAAATGAGGCAGCGAGGCAAGGCAGCCATTTCTAAAGCTCACAGGAGCATGATGTGGTCGACTTTAGAGAAGGTTGTTATTAACATGGGGACACGTGTACACGTCTGGCCAAGAACACACACACACACACACATGCACACAGACATACACACATAAGATGTACACATATATACACATATACACACAGATGCACACACATGTATACACATACACACACATACGCACACACATACACATATATACACACATAAGATGTACACATATATACACATATACACACAGACATACACATATATACACACAGATGCACACACACATACACACATGTATACACACACACTCAAAAGGAGTCTAAACATGAACTACTAATTTTACCTTCATTATACAAAGATGAATATTCACAAGAGGCACAAAAAGATGAACCCCAGGCACAAAAACCAACATCCAGCATCTGCTTTTTAAATTCAACCTCCTACAGACATAATAAATGATACTACTGCTACTACTAACACTATTACTGCCATTATTAGTATTATTGTTGTTGTTTTTGATATCGAATGATAAAAGAACACAACTGTCCCTTATGTTTTCTGTGGCCTCACAGTGTGCTGTTATTTGTAGTCCTGTAGTTCAGCAAGTTCAGACAGATTCTCTCTTCATCAGTCATGTCTAAACCACATTATGGATTAATGTGAAGCATTTTTCTCCAAGCAAAGCCCAGAAATAACTTTTTTTTGCACAGCTTTTAGCTTTAATAGCTTTACTAAAATACCCTCAAAAAGGACAACTACTGCAAAATCTGCAGGACAGACCACTCTGCCTCTACAGCACAACGGACAAGAGTCTCCCATAAAACAGATAACAGCTGCAAATAGTTACAACAATGCAACAAGCAATAATGAGGATGATGATGAATAATGATAACTATTATTATCATATAATAATGCTAATAATAATACCAATTATAATAATGTAAATAATAATATTAACAACAGTAATAATAATAATATGACTATTATTATTGCTATTGTTCTTCTTCTTATTATTATTATTATTGTGGAAAACAATTGCTTAATTGGAATCTGCACATCTATAGCCCTTCATTGAAGTACATTACATTTATTATTAATGTCAAAACTGTATTAAACTGTTTTGTGGGTTGATTTGAAACAAGACTGCCACCTCGGTGGCTCAAATAAATAAATAAATAAATAAATATTTCTCCCCGTTAAGCCGGGTGGGTTTGGTGGAGGGGGGTGAGACATTAAGCCAGAAGCCTTGGTGGTTCATTCTTTACTTAAATGTAACACGTTTTTTATTTATTTATTTATGTGATTAAAAAAGTGCCCCTGGATCGAGAGGACGGCTTTCGGGACCGAATCTCTTCTAGAAGCCTGGAGTAAAAAGTTATCGGGCTAAATAAATAAATTATTATTATTATTATTATTATTAATAATAATAATAATAATAATAACTCCCTCACTCCCTGTCTGTAACCACTTATTCCTCACTAGGGTCGCGGGTACCCATCGCGGACCAATGTGTGCGAGGCATAATAATAAAATAATATTAGCAATGAGAATAATAGTATAACGGTCCGGACCGGGGAACAAAGGGAGTGCGCGCGGCTCGGTGCCGAAGGGCTCGCGCACCCCAGTGCTGGAACAATGAGGCTCGCGGTGCCACGGCCAGCATCCCCATGCTCGCGCACGCTCGCACGCACGCGACACAAAGCGCACGATGAACCTGCACCTGCACTAACGCGCGTGCTCCTGGCGCAATTTTGCCCAGGTGCTAAGGTGAGCGTGGCCACCTCAGGGTGGGGTACATCCAGTTCATCACACACACACACACACACACACACGCACACACACACACACACCAGTAGTTCCCTGTCAAACCCGAATGAGCACACCAAACACATCTCACAACACACACACAACAAAACGCGCGTGCGTGTGTTTTAGACAAAAAAGTGATAATTACCTGTGTTTTCCTTCCCTCGCGACGCATAAGGGCTGTAAATTCCCTGGACCTATCCGGACACCTCCGCGAGCTCTAATAACCGTCCGATGTGTGTGTGTGAGACAGAGAGAGAGAATGAGAGAGAGAGTGTGTGTGTGTGTGAGAGAGAGAGAGAGACAGACTAAAATACCCGCTCCACGCTCCAGCAGCCCTCTCTGGTTGATGTCATCGCAAGGTAAAAGCAGCTTCTTTCTCTCCTCTTTCTCTACCCTCGCACACACACACACACACACACACACATTCACACAAACACACTCACACACACCCCACTGTGCCACGCTCCCTTTCTCCTCCTGCCTTTCCTCCAGTCACGTGACTCCAAACGCGCTCCCTCAGCAACCGACGCTACTCTGTTTCAACGCCTGTTTTCAGACAAGCCCCTCCCCTCCAACTCTACGATTGGCTGCCCGCCTCACACTCAATAGCGCGGTCAGCCAATCAGGTGATGCATTTGAATTATTTAAATGTAAATGTAAATGTAAATGTAAATGTAAATAGATTTTTCGTTTTTTATTGTAAAATATTTTTTATACATCTTCATACGTTATATGTTTTCTACATGTTTTTTTTTTCGCTTTTCATTGTAAAATTAATTATTATCATGGAGTTCTGGGTATTTATATGATACGACATATGATAATATAATAATAAATAAAATACATTTTGAAATCAAATGATTTTTGATAATTTGCAAGTAACAGTCCAATTTACTTGTTTTTTATTTCCTTGTGTAGTGTGTGCATATGGCTGAAATGACAAACACCTGCTCGACTACACAGGTTGATAACGCTTGTCAATACAAGCTACCAGCCAATCACAGTTCAGGAGGCAGGGCTTGCCGGAATACGGGTGGGTAATTACAGAATTGTATTTATAGTGGAAAGACCTCAGAGATGAGGATTTGGGTTTTCCTTTTCCCATAGAGCCACAGTTTAATTCATGCAGGATATGGGTTCAGGTAGATATAGTCAAATCATTGATTATGCTCATGTAGTTTTCACACAGTCAAATTACTTGCATAGGGAAAAAACACCTCAAAATACATATATTGTGCTTCCACACATTTTATAAAGACCATTTAGCTTTTAGATGTATAAACACTATAGCCAGTGTACAATTTGTCATCCACCTTCTACCAGAATTACACCTGGTCAGTTTCTGATATTAGGTTGATCCCTAACCTAGAAATATCCAGCTACGAGAAGTAAGAAATTGGCGTCTAACAAAGGACTGGCAGCGTATGAGCTGCAGATTCTTAATAAGCACCAGCAAGAGCTACAAGGACAGCATTTCTGATAAAGTGGACATTGAGTGTATATTTCAAACTAGTGGCTGTAGAAGCTCTCACTTTATATCACTTCACAACAGTGGTTCTCCATTCTACTGCCAGGGACTCACCATCTGTACAGATTAGTCTTGCTCTACTGCACCCAATACAGCTCACCAGACAATTATTAAGCCTTTCATGAGCTTAACTAGGTATATTAAAACAAGGGAAAGACCTTCTGGTTGGTTTATACTGAGGTCTGAAATTGATAACCATTTTTAGACAGAGGTAAATGTAGAGGTGTCTAGAACCATTTAGGAAGAGGCTTGGATGTGCTAGGAACTAAATTTGTCATTTATAAAAAACAATTGTACATGCTTTTAAAAACAAAAAGGAATCTTTGGACTCATGCCTGGATACTTCTAAAAAGAACATTTCAGTGTTTTTCCTAGTATTTTACGTCCAAGCCAAGACTATTTAGGAACATTTTAAGAGTGTGGAGCCTGGCTTCAAATATTCCAGTACCGAAGTCGATTTGTACTCTAAATTTAAAAAAATTTGTTTGCGCCTTGACATAGAAAAACACTGTTGAAATAAAAAAAAAAAAACATTATTAAGGGCAGTGATTGTTACATTGTTAAACATGTTTATAGCTCTTGAAGTTAGGTGTCCACATCACCAGGAATCAGAGCTAAAAAAAAAGACATAATTTTTCATCTCAAATATGTAAGTATAGTGATAATTGGTTTGTTGGGTGAGTTTTGTCAATCGATAGGGGAAAGAACACCTACTGCCAATAGCTAAAATCCTTATACTGATTAAAAGTTAATTTTAATTTGCTATGGTCACATTCTTACTGCCTACATGGCTAACAAAAGCTTTCATTAAGAGGCTACAATCGTGTCTTCTATAGAAACATATTGCTCCTTATAGAGACTAGTACCACAGTGTTGCCCCCTTCAGGACACTGGGTCAGCATAACCCTGCTGTTGCCTCTAGGTGAGTGAAGTGAAAGTCTGGTCATACGTGAACACACCACAGCACACAGTGTGAACAGCACGAAATTCTTCCTCTGCATTTAACCCATTCACCAAGTGAAGCAGGGAGCAGCTACGAACACAGCACCCGGGGAGCAGTGTGTGGGGACGATACTTTGCTCAGGGTATCTCAGAGGTGCCTAGTAGTCTTGGGAATCTAACCCGCGACTTCCTGATCACAGGGTGAGTGCCCTAACCACTAGGCTACCAGTGCTGGGCTCTACTAGGTAGATGTCAGTCCCAACTAATCCAAGCCCCCTGCTGCCATCCTGGTTGTTCTTACTACATTCATTGCTGCTTTCACTTCTCTCTGGACCAGTAGTCCCCTCTCCTTGCCCTGGACTTTTTTTTACCAGCATGGCAAATGTGAAGCTCATCCCCACCCTTGATGAGACTCTTCAGTCCTTATAGTATCTGTCAGTGAAATTCCCAAAAAGGACTTCGACAAGGTTTAATAAAAGGAAGCTCACCACGAGACGTAATGAAAGTATATAAGAATGATTTAATAGTATCTTGCAAGCAAGGGAACAAGTTTGAGAAAAGAGTTGTTCTGAATCTTAAGTGTGTGCTTTCCAATTTATCTAGCAGTAAGCAATGTGTGTGCGTAACACAGTTGTCATTAGGTTAGTCAAAACAAAAGAGTGTGTATCTTCTCCGTTCCCGGACACTTCCAGCTGGATCGCTTCGTCCTTCTACAGAGAAGACAGTACTCACAGACGTAGATATAAAAACAAAACCACAGCAAAGATTAACTCATATTACAGGATTATAAACTCAAAGGTTTCTTAATGATTTCATGAGTTCATGCTTGAACTCACTAATATATATGGACTTTAATAAGAATAATGATTTAATATGAAAGAAACTTTAATAAGGATAACATTTCTCCAACAGTATCCATCTGCTCCCTGTGTAAAGAGAATGTGGTGACTGTGAGATCATCTATGTTTCAAGATTCAAAGTGTTTATTGTCATATATCATATGTATTTCTCTGTGCAATGAAATTCTTTCTTTACTTTCCACTTACAAATGCTGAGTTAGGTTAAGAGTTAATAAATAAAAAATTTAAATTAAATTAAAAAATATAAAAATAGAACAAAAGTTAAAAATAAAAATAAGTAAGTGAAGACTTAAGTGCGATGTGCAGATGCAGATCAATATCAACTATGTAGGCTCTAATTGGGGACTGTTGTATGCTGTACTTGTTTAAAGGGTCTCTGAACCCCTCTTCACGAGCTTTTACTACCAGGACAGAGAAGATGACTGAAATTGCTAGTGGTTATACCTTTCTCTAACTGATGCTAACTTTCAGTGTCCTACATGAAACACTTTATCCTGGTCTAATGTATTTTTAGACCCCACTGGTTTTGCAGATCTTGTCACAGATGCCATTGTTGTGATTCTATTTGCCGTTATCCTAAGGTCGTCCTCGTGGGGTTCTCATTCTTGTGGAGGTATGTACTTGAATGTTGATCTGTGTTTGCTATGGGTTCTAAAACCTCTCCCGGGCTCTCTTGCAGAGTTGGGTTCTTCAGGTCCAGAGAGTATTTTGGCCCACCACCCGTTTCCCACTATTGCTGGTTTGAGGGGACCAGAGAACCCAGGCTGTTGGAACCAAATCCTGGGAAGGAATTTTACTCTCTTGGTCTGAATTGTCCAGCTCTGCCCTCTTGCCATCTTTCAAATTGTTTTTCCAGGTGGCACCAAACGTTGTGGCAACCA
The DNA here is from genome assembly GCA_037974465.1 of Brachypetersius altus. Taxonomy (NCBI): domain Eukaryota; kingdom Metazoa; phylum Chordata; class Actinopteri; order Characiformes; family Alestidae; genus Brachypetersius; species Brachypetersius altus. The sequence goes on from JBBPDB010000040.1 coordinate 30,569,330, forward strand.
GCCTGTTCCTGGTATTTCTGTTGTTTAAGAATATATATTTTTTTGGTTTTGTGTATCTATTAGACCTGATGTATGTTGGAGTGATTTTGGTTGCCTTCGTGGACATTCAGGGACCCTTTTCATGGCTACAATGGGCACATCAGAACTGGACTCAAAACAAACTAAGAAGGTTCTGTGGTCTGATCAGTCAAGTTTTCTTTCCCATTATGTGGGAAATAAGCTTTATAAAGCAAATGATTTTAATGTTTTCGCTAATCAGTATATAATTTGCATAAATGTGTAATTGCTATGACCAAGCCTGTAGTTAAATGGGGAAAGACACTTGAGGGTGGTCTCACACATCAGCCCCCCATCCTTCTCTCTGCTTTAAATCTTTTTTCCTTACTTAAGGAAATGTGAGGCTGTATGTATAGTTTGCATACAGGAAGAAACAGCACTGAACCGGCATAACCCTGGTCCTAAAGGAGCACTGCCCAGCACATTTGAGTGCTTACACTACTCCCAACTCCCACACACTCCGGATCCAATTAATCAGCTCATTAATAAGCCTATACTGACTTGTAGTGAGTGTCTTAAAGCAGGGACAGCACTAAAATGTGCAGGGCAGTGTAACTCCAGTACCAGAGCTGGGGAAACACCACTTTAAGACACACTTTTCATATTTTAGGTCTACAATAGGGATGCAAAAAATCAGTTATAAAGAGATGGTGCCCAGCACGCAATTTCACTGTACACATATATCTGGGATGTCAGGTTCAGTGAGTGTGTTTGATTTGTGGAACTACCAAACTGTTGCGTTACAGGCCCTGCAGCAACTAATTTGGGCATCCCTGGTCTACAGCTAGATGGTAGCTTAAGACTCAATCTTAAATGTACAGTGGTGTGAAAAACTATTTGCCCTCTTCCTGAATTCTTATTCTTTTGCATGTTTGTCACACTTAAATGTTTCTGCTCATCAAAAACCGTTAACTATTAGTCAAAGATAAC
>JBBPDB010000040.1:30578605-30606276 GCA_037974465.1 Brachypetersius altus
TTGCATTAACGCCAAGATTCCAATGACATTAACGGCGTTAAAAAAACATTAATCTATGCCCACCTCTAATATATATATAAATACATACATATTTTATATAAATACATACATATTTTATATATATATAAAACTATTAAAAATAAGGCCAAATTAATTTTACAAGAACGACAATGGCTGAAGCGCCTGCCCATCTGTTCCCACAACCACTAGAACAAAATGTAAAAATGGAGATACAAGGTTTTGTTTTCACAGTGCTGATATACTGATATACTTTTGAGATGCTTTCACTTACCAAAATACACATTTTCACAGGACAGTCCAGAGATACCGAATATGAACTGCTTTCTGGCTCCAATTAACAGCGTTTATGAACCCTGGAGTGTCAGTGTTCTGTTGAACGCAGGGCCCTTAACCCCAGCTGACCCAATTCCAGTAGGGAAGGGGTTCTCCAGGTCCAGGGCTGGGTACAGTAACTCAGATTACGTTTCTTATAGGAGTCGACCAGCATTTTGTCCCCACAGACAATCATTTTCCTGTACTCAGAAAAGAAAATGACACCGAGTCAAAACATCACCTGCCCTTTTGTTTCTATTTTAAGAATGTTTTGACTAAATTTGTTGTCTGATGGGGAAAGTCCCATGGTAAGTCACCGTACGTGACCGATGAAGCAGGGCAAAAAAGCACGTTAAATACATTCCTGGCATGATCCGAAAAGTGTTTAACATGCTAAACAAGTTGTTAAGTCGGCAAAAACGCCGCATGGTGTAACTTTAGAGCAGTTATACAGCCAAACTGAAATGAATGATGAATTTCATGAGTGTCGACCGGCAAAAAACAAAAAACAGCAGATTACATTGGTACTCAAACCGACAGTATTTTGAGACTGAGTGCCTGTGGTACTCCAGGCTTCAATTGCATAGCAAGTGCATATTTGACATGGTTTCCCCTTCCAGAGAGCTCTACAGGTGAGCAGAAAACACAGGGATACAACGTAAACACAGCATTTCTGTGGCTAAGTAAAAGCTCCCTCCCTCTCCTGAGAAGCCACATGAACCCAAAAGCTGGAGTAATCCTACCTCGCTCACACCGGCTGGCACTTACCGCACCTACTACTTAGACCAGCCGGCACAGAGCGCGTCAAGCAATTTATACACTGCCTGATCCTGTGCACCTCTAAATAGACCTTTGGATGGACAAGAAAGCCAACGGCTTCAAAACAGTCATTTCTGTAAATCATAGTTTAAAACCCAAATTTGTGATAAAAGGGAGAAAACACCCCCCCCAAAATATTTACACTTACATTCCAGTTTTTAATACCTGTTGTGAAATCCTAATGGAACAATATGATTTTTTTGTAAACTAAAAGTCAGGAATAAAATACCTGAATATTGCAAAACTAGTTTAAAATTAATATTCACTTAAATTACTTACATTTTTGCTGCAAAAGCAGTTTAATTCTCAAAAAAATTTTTTAAATTCCTAAAAATGTATTTTTTTCAAGCTATGATAAATAAACAACAGTTGGAATAAAATATTTTGTAGACAGCTAGTGTAAACTTTTTTTCCCCCCAAGCTAAATTTACAAAAATGTACATTTTTCAAAGCTAAAAGACACCAACAATCTAAACAATAAACATAAATGACAGCTAAAATAATGAGACAACTACAACACGTCTTTGTTATTTTTTTTTTACCCCAGACAAATATTTCAGCAACATTCGACATGAAATGTCCTGAACGTTAAAAATAGGCTAAAATTAAAGTTGGGATAAAACATTCCTGTAGTGTAACACTGTAGGAACACATTCAGAAACACAAGCAATATTACCAACAACTTATCAGGGCCGAAAACATGAACACACCGCAGGAATGCAAGCTGTATGCTGTCAAACCTGTAAGGAAAGTTCTCCTGAAGGTGCAGCAGCATACCAGCCTGATGGCCTTCAGGTTACAGCGTCTGCACAAGAACAAGAAAAAGAAAAAGAACATCTCCAGACACAGACGCTCTCATGGGATACATGAAATTTATTCAGGCATCTCCAAACACATTTCTCTCCTGAAGTAAACAAACAGTCTTAAATTAAATCAAATCAGATTTGTTATCGAGAAAGAAAAAAAACGTCTCAGGTTTAGAGGCTAAGTAGTGTTAGCATGTTTCAAAGTGCTTTCATTTGGAGTTGGATTTGCAGAGAGAAACGACTGAGACCTGCGAGAACAGTAAAGCTGATATAAAGAACCAAAGAAAATGAAGAGGACAAATGGAAGTAAGACTAAGAGGCATATGTCTCTGGCAACCTGGGTTGCCAGATCTGTCGCTCTCAATTCACCTCTGCTGATAACAAAACTGCATAGATATTGAAGTGTCCACAGTCAACAAATACAGCCGTTGTTGTACTGGGTAAAGTGCCGAGTCCTAAATGCTATGGTAAGTTCACAAAGGAGGGAAACGCCACAGAACGACTTCTACTCCTGTGGCTTAGGGATCGAAAATAAACGCCAGAAACAAAGTGCAAAAGATGGCGCAGATGTTCTGGAGGTCAAAGTGTTTATCCCACCATCGTCCCCTTACTCTTTAACAAGGGACAATTTAACCAAACCACATTTAACAATAAATAACGTTAGTAGCTGGCTAGCATGACCTCACCAGCATAACAACACTGGCTTTTTATTCATTGTTAGCCCCATTAGCATTGTCTGGTTCAACTGTCCCTTTCGAGAGGATGGAACAAAAAACAGTGCCTAGTGCTTTAAAAGCCAATCACATCAAGTAGACATACAAATGTAAGGCTACCATTTGGCACGAGAGGGTTTAACTTATAGGCCCACTCCTTGAATATTATGCTGGAACATGTGGAAGTTAAAGGTTAAGTTAAAAAAAAATAATTTACACAATTTTCCATTAACCCCAGATGAATACAGTCAGCCAAGATGTGCTTGGGGTTTATTCTTTAGGTTAAAACTGAAGCTGTGCAAGTAATGTTGACAACAAGCACTAGAACCCAAACAGCCTGACTACTGAAACCACCACCAGCTCTTCACTGAGGTGGAACAGACTTGTCAGTGTGGTTTAGGACAAACATATGATTAGTGAGCTATAAAAATGAACAACCCATCACTGCTATAGGCTCCCATTTCAGACAACATTGAGGCTGGAATTCACAAAGCAGTGCAAAATTACAGGACGTAGAATTACAGTTGTTTTCATGAATTGTTAATTTTTCAAGGAACAATTGGATGACTGGATTCTACTGTTTGTTATGTTAACCCCAAAGCAACTTAACAAGCAATGTTAGAGCTCCAAGGATATCTTGGCTAACAAATTACATAGGTAGTGAGTGGACAATTGCATATGGTGGAACTATAACTTGATGTTATGCAGCTTGAAGGTCACCAAATGGGAAAAAGTTGAATAATCTATCGGGCATTAACCTGCGTTAGAAAAAGAGCACGCAAAAATGTACTATTCAAGCTAAATCCGTTCATTCTCTTGCGCCCATGCAGTCAATTAGCCATAATTAACAATACCAAAGCAGTTTTTAAACCTCGTCTTAAAATGAGCCTCCACCCCATCATTCAATTATAATGAGTGAATACAAACAGGCAAAACTTGTTCATCTCCTGCTCATAAAGGGAACAAAAGGGTAACAAAAAATATAGCCAGAGTCTTAAGTTGAAACCTAAATTAAACCCAGAAGCCTTTTCCCTGTCAGCTAACTGCAAATCGTAGCACATCAAAGTGTCCTCAATTCTTTTTTTTCCTTTTCAACAAGCCCTTAAAGGCAGGCAGGCAGGCAGGCAGGCATAGAAAAAGTCTCACACGCGCACACACACCACATCAGCTGCTTAAAGTACAAATCTCTCCTTATTTGCCATTAGTAGCCTGGGATTATTGCTGTAATTTAAAGTAAAGCCTGAGCAACGTGAGAGGCCTGGTAGGTGGAGGCTTCAGGTTGTGTCTGCAGAAGAAAGAGACGGAGGAAAAAGAAAGAGGCAAAGGTAGGTAGGGAGGTAGGTAGGGAGGTAGGGAGGGAGGGAGGGGGTGATCAGCAGATGAGGTGATCTGACATAAAAGGGTCTGAGTTAAGAGGAAAATGGAGTAGGAGATCAGTGCAGTTCAATGAAGGCCTCCATTTCCTCAGAGATGAGTCCCTTGTAGGGCAGTCTGTGTCGCTCCACGGCACGGGCAGCCAAGCACTGCAGTGTGACGTAGTTTAGAGGGTGCAGTGCGTGCCTCCCACCGCCCAGCTCCTCCAACAGCTCGTAGGCCGTCTTGCGTCTTGCATTCGTAGCGTCAAAGTGCGACCCCCAGCTAATCAGCAGTGTCATGATCTCCGGGCAGCCATTGGCAGCAGCCACATGCAGAGGTGTGTTGTTGTCGCAGTCGCGTGAGTCCACATCAGCACCGCACTCCAGAAGCAGCCCTGTAACAGCCAGCGATGGGAAACGTCCCACTGGGTAGCGCCCAACCGAGGTGGTGTCCTTGTCAACAGACATGTGAAGCGGCGTGAAGCCATTCCTGCCTCTGGGGTTAAGCTTGAGCAGCCTGTAGATGGTCTGCTTCTTCTGGTGCTCCTGTGCTGGGCTGCACTCCAGCTTCTCCAACAGGAAGATGAGGTGGAGAATGATGGAGAGGGCCTTGGTGAACTGCGGTGCCTCCGGAGGGCTCTCCCGTTGCGCTACGGCCCGCTCAACCTCACGCACTCCTTTAGTCAGGACACCCATCAAGTCCTGGAAGGTGACCCGTGTGGCCAGTGCACCCTTGGCACGGTCCTGGAGCACAAAGGAGAAGAGCTCGGCGAAGGACAAGAAGCTGCTGGCCGTCATGGGGCTCAGTGGATCCAGGTTGCTCTGCTGCATGTCCAGTGCATACTTCCACAGACTGATGCAGCGCTCAAAGTTGCCAGAGTCAGCATAGACAGCGCCCCTGTAGCGGATGTAGTAGGAGGTGTCTGGATGCGAAGGGCCCAAGATGCGCTCTCTTACAAGCAAGGCCTGCATTCTCATCTCGTCCGGATCCGTGATAAGGGCCTCCAGCTCCTCCGCCGTGCTCACCTCCCGAGCGCAGTCGTATGCTGGAACGGGAGGTCCTGGAGGTGGCTTGGCCAGAAAACCCACTCTGTCCCCAGCTTGCCGGAGCTCCATGGCTCTCCTCCAGTAACGCATGGCACCCAGAAGGTCTCGCTTCTTGTCCACGAAGGTGGCCCCCAGCAGCTCGAGAGCATCAATGCGTTCCTCTCTGGAAGCTCTAGGCTGATGGACCAGGTACTCCACTATGTTAGTGTGTCCTGTGACACTGGCAGCCAGCAGAGGGGTCATTCCATAACCGTCTCTTTCCATCCGAGCATTGCACTTCAGCAACATCTTCATGATCTCCAGGCTCCCTGACTCAGCACAGTCATGCAAGGCCGTGTTGCCCTTCACGCTTTTGCGGTTCACGTCGGCCCCTCGCTCCAAGAGGAACTTGGCAATTTCCCTGTGGCCCTTGTAGCAGGAGATCATCAAGCAAGTGTGGCCATGGCGGTTGGCCACCTCCATGTCTGCACGATGTTCAACGAGGTAGCGCACAATCTCCAGGTGCCAATCGAAGCAGGCAGCCCTCAGGGGAGTGGAGTTGGTCAGAGTGGTGTTGTTCACTGAGGCGCCGTGCTTCAGCAAAGTCTTGACAACGGGCAGGTGCCCCGCTGCCGAGGCCGCCCAAAGCGGGGGGGCGCCCTCGATGGTCTCCCCATCGAAATTTACGGAGCCCCCGAGCTCCACGTTAGCCTTACAATGTTCAAGCAAGTAGTCCACCACCTCCAGGTGCCCGTACCTGGACGCTATGAGGAGCGGCGTGCCTCCTTGGGTCTTCTCCTCAGCCAGCGCCTCCAACTCCTCGGCAGTTTTGTTGCTCAGCAACTTCTGGATAAGTTTCAGTTTTCCGTCTCTCGCTGCGTTAAACACCGCCGTCGTGATATCCATCTTACCCTCATGCGACCCTCTCAGTCCTTCTCACACCCACGATTATACTGAAACGGCCAGGGAGCACTTCCCTTCGGTTTTAGTGCTGAAATCTTCACCCAACCTCAGACTCCTCTCTGCTCCTCCTGCCATTTTAAGGCTGTTATCAAAATGGCGTCGATGTTGTTTGACAGATCGATGTTTACCACTGGCGCTTGGAATTGTGGGAATTGTAGTTCACGTCATTTTGGCATGCACTGGTGAAGTGGACAATAGAAATGTAATTCCCACAATGCACCAACACCGGCAAGGACATTCGACGCTACGTATTGCAGGAATTGTAGTTCTATTCCGAGTCTCTTTCAGGCTGGTGGTACTTTTTGAACTACGTTTCCCAAAATGCAGTCACAGATGTCAACGTGTATACTGGGTTTGTTTGTTTTTTGTTGTTTTTACCGTAATTTACGAATAAACGTGAAAAAGCAAAGTGCGATTCATATATGCGCGTGTGTGTGTTTGTCGTCATTGTTACTCATAAAAATTTTAATAGTTTATTACATATTTAAATTTGATGTGTAGAGGGAACTCAAACCAAAAGTAGAACTGTATCCTACACATAATAAAATAGACACAAATGTGTCTTTATCTCAAGCCTGCCAAAATGACAGCACATTTGTGTTCACCAAGCCTGGAAGCCCCTCTGACCACTCTTTTCAACTTATTTCCTATAGCTGGACAATGGACAAATACAATCACCTGTGGCTGTATGATCAGTATTGGGCCTGGGTCAAATATTCTTTTTATTAAGAAGGTTAACCCTAACTGACTGAAATTATATTTAGCACAGGGTCCACTGGACCACCCTTCAGATTCTCTCAGCACCACAGCAGTTGTAAGAGGTCACAGCCATGGTCTCAGCTTGGCCTTACCTTTCTCATGTAAGAAAGACATTTAAACAAAAATCAAGAATAGGCCTACCTAAATAACTACTAAATATATAATTATCATTTGTAGAATAGTTCTTTATTGCTTAGGATATTATATTTGAGTACCCAAGATTAATACACTTCACACAAACAAAAGTCTGTCACTTACAGCTGTGGTGTTTTAGGATCTATGAGATCCGAAACTGGACTATTTAGTTTGTCTCAACAGATTTTCTTGTTATGATACACAACATCATCAGTGTTATATTGTTCATCCTCTTGTTTCCCACGTTTTGCAGTTTATGTTTCAGGGTAGAACCGTCTTATATATCTTAGGAACTCAACACATTAAAACGTTGCTTTTATTAAAGGTACACGGTATTAACACAACATAACATCAACATATTCACCAGTGTTACACTTTCTATCAACATTTCCAAAATCATTTCAGTTGTAACCTTATTTTATGGCTCAAATAGGCCTAAACGTCTCCACACTCCCGCTGCCGCAGACTGACAGTTAGTTCAGGACGCCGACAGCACCCGGCACTGAGAGGTAGACTGGGTTTTGTTGTTGGTCTCTTTGTTCAGTATCACAACAAAATCACTAGTCTTCCACCCAGCACTGCAGGCCATTCAGGCTCAGTAATGGGGGCTTTGCTGCGTACCTGCAAGAGAAACACACAGTGTGAAACAGCATTGCTTTTATTGTGACTTCTGCAGTACATCTCTTCCAATTTTCATACACATAACAGTAACCACCCGTCTGCTTTCTGATTGCAGTTTCAGGGCATTTGTACACCTCTGAAGGCATGCTTTTAAAAATCTGTCCCAAAATCAGGTACGGGGCCTAAAGAGATAAATACTGACTTTCTCATGATTGTAAGCCCTTTTCCAAATAGTATTTGCATATGAAAACTGTCATATAAAAACATTTCCCTTGCAGATCTTCAAGCCTTTATTTAGAAATAATAATGAATGGCTTGTAAAAAGTCAATAATGGATACAATTCCATTATTAATGTATATTAATATTAGAATTTCAGGGGCTTGTTTATTAAAACTCAATCCACTTTGCTGCAAGAGTAGGCTGACCTATTTTAATATATGTAAGTTTTTTATATGTATTTTAATATATTTTTATATGTGTGAGAGAGGTCACTGTATAATAACAGGACAGGTGTAGAGTTTTGCATTTTAATTATAAAGGTGTTGTTTACAAAATAGCTAATTAGCTATGATACCACGTTCCGGCTCAGCCCGGCTCAACATTATGTCTAAATGGACAGTGTAACAGTCCAATGGGATGTGATGCATTGTGACCCATTTTAGGCAGATTGTTGTTGTTTTTTTGGGGGGGGTTTGATAATGTCCTGTAAAGCTTGTCTAACCTAGCAACGGTTGCTATGAAGCAGGCAAAGTTTCAGAGTCGATCCTTCATCCTATAAAAAGGGGATGGAGTGGAGCAGATGAGGCAAAGGGTGGGGGTGGGCTGCAAACACGGCAAACCGCCCATCCCCTCTGTTTGTCTTTGCTTGCTTCACTCCATCTCCTCTGCCTCTGCCTCTACCCTTTTCATTAGTCTCTCAACTAAACACACACACACACACACACACACACACACACACACACACACATTTGCACACAACCTGCCCTCATCATGTGTCTCACCCCCCCATCTCTCTGAAGCCTGTTGACATTCACTTTCTCCTTTGTTGCTGTAATGCCAAGGCTTCACCCCCACCCTCCTCAAAAGCAGGTGAGAAGGAGAGAGAGAGAGCAAGAGAGAGCAGAAGTTGAAGACAACGAAGGAGAGGAAGCAAAAAAGAGAAAGGGTAAAAGGATATGGAGAAGGAACGAGAGATATAAAGGCTAGAAGCATAGAGAGAGGAAACAGAGAAAGCAGGAATGGAGGAGAATGAGAGTAAAGAGAGAGAGAGAGAGAGAGAGAGTGTGTGTGTGTGTGTGTGTGTGTGTGTGTGTGTGTGTGTGTGTGTGTGTGTGTGTAAGAAGGAATGGATGATTAGATGAATCGAGAGAGTAAGCGATAGCAGGAATAAAGGGACGGTGGTAGCAGGAGAAAATGATAATGGGAGAGAGTGAAAGAAGGAAATATCTGGGATAAAAGATAGAAAAGGATATAAAAGAAAGGAAGTGGGGATTTAGGTAGAGATACAGGAGTGGGGGAAAGAGGGACAGGGAAAAAAGCAGGAATGGAGGGAGTGAAGGAGAGGGCAAAGGAGCAGGAATGGAGGGAGAGAAGGAGAGGGAAAATGAGCAGGAATTGAGGGAGAGAGAAAAAGTAGGGAATGGGTGAAGGAGGGGTAGTAACAGTAATGGAGGGAGGCAGGAAGGAGGAAAGGGGTAGAGAGAAAACAGGATTGAAAGAGAGAGATAGACACACACTGGTAATAAACTGTCACTCAGTGAAGCACCACCTCCTCCCCATTTTCACCAAGTGTGTTTGTGTGTGTGTGTGTGTGGGGGGGGGTGGGGGGGGGTGGACGACGACAATGACGTCCCTGTGCTAACAGTCACCTGCCATAATCATCTGCACGGCCAGCCCAGATGAACATGATATCAGATTCATCTCTTCTTCCAGACTGACACACACACTACACCCACACACACACACACACACACACAAACACCCACACCACATACACACACACTGTAATCATTGTCCTTCATCAGCGCTGTGTTTCAGGGCAGTGCTGGTAGCTATGCAACAGGGCTGAGGCAGCAGAAGGGGAAGGGGGGGGGGGGGGGGTGGAGGCTGGTGGGGGATGTTGGGGGAAGGGGGCCGCGGGTGGAGATGAGCCTCCAGCGGCGGAGGAGGAGAACTTACCCGCGGTTTCCCGGTCTCTACACCCCTTATGGCGCTGAGTCTTTTTTCTGCGTCCGAAACAACAGCTCAGAGTCATCCTGGTGGCTGAGTTTGGCCAGTAAAGTGACCATGACGCTCTGAAACGCTGCCTCGACATTTTGTTTACATTTAGCATGGCTAGCCTGAGCCAGGGAGGGGGAAAAGGAGGCAGAAAGAGTAGACAAAACACACATATGTACATTTCATGAGCACATTAGTTTAGACTAGCATGTTTTTGTTTGTTTTGGCTTTGGCTTTTTAAACAAGAAGGTGTTAATAAGTTTATATTCGTCCTTTTCTGAAGGCTAGCACCGAACGGGCTGCTAATGTGCTAAAGGAGCTGTCCGCCACGTCGGTGCTGAAATCCACCCGGTTCCATCAACCACCCGCTCCTCCTCCGGCCAGGAGAGCTCACCACCTGTTGCACAAAAGTTTTTCAGCTGATAAAAAAATGCCTTTTTCATTTTTTAAGCGAGCTGGGCTCCTGCTGTCTCTCCTCCCACCGTATTTTGTTTTAAAAAGCAGTAGGCTCGGTCTGTGATCCTCGCCAGACGCCCCGACGTCCGTCGATAGACGTTTTATTTTAGAGATTTTGGACGTTTAAAACTTGACACGACGTCGGAGAAAGACGCTTAAGACCTTTGGACAAACTTACCGGTGTCTAAATATCGCTCTGAAGAAAACAAATAAATAGCAATAAACAAAAAACAACCCGACTCCAGTCGTGATGGGCGTTGGGGAGTCCGTACCAGTCGGTTCGGATCGGTTCGGTTCAGTTTAGACTCACCCTGTTTTCAGTCGACGCAACAAGTGATGACTCGTGTCTCCACGGAGATGTTTGGTGGTCTTCAGCTCAAAGCCCATACAATCGACACCCTCCCCCTTCTACCCCCACAAACCCCCCTCCATCCCCCCCCCAGAGGCAAGGGAGATGTTACTGGGCGGCTGGTGGAGAGAAACCGAGAGCCTGTCTGTTTATATACCGTCCAAACAAGACGGAGGGACGGATTATTAGTCGTGACGATTCCGAGGGTCTAGCCAATTGAATCTCGCTCGGGGCTCCTCTCTCGCCTCTTCATCGCAGGGGGGCTCTTAGGCGAGCCCACCCGGGACACGCAGAGCAGATGTGGCCGGGGTTTCTTCAGCAAAACATCTCAAATACCTCGGTCTGTCAACAGCGGTGTCCATATTCATGTAACCTATGGTCATATTTGACCACAATGTCACACGCTTATATGCGTTGAAATATTCAGTTTTTATTAAATTCAATTAATTACATTATATGGATGAAAGTATTGGGGCACAGTTGTTTTTTCAGGGTTTGGGCTGGGACCCCTAGGGCTTCCAATGACGGGCAATAACGCTTCCACATATCCCCTTTCAATTCCTCATCCCCTTTCAACACCTTTGGATGAATTGGAATGGAGATTGTGTACCAGGCCTTCTCGTCCAACCTGACCTCATAAATGCTCTACACTCTACAGAATATAGGGGCATACATTCACTCCACAGAAACTCCAAAATCTTGTGGAAAGCCTTCCAGGAAGAGAGGAAGCTGTTATAACTGCAAAAGAGGACCAGTTAAAGGTGGTACTCTTGTGTCATTGATCCAAGGAACCCTTATTGGCTCCTTTATTTGGAAAGAAGTTTGAAACATCAGAATCAGAATTGCGTTTTTTGGACAAGTATGTGAGTGAGCATATACAAGAAATTCAGTTCAGTTGTCTGGTTCTGTACGTGGGTTTTTAAAAAAAAATTTTTTTTTAAGGTTTAACTATAGCATCGCTCTGAATGACCCTTATTTGGCACCTTTGTTTTTTTCAAGAGTACAGCTTTAAGGTGCTACAAGCCAGGTGTTTCCAGTAATGTGGCCACTTGTAGTATTCACCTTTTCATCAGAACACAGATGCACTTCTTTAACCAAACAAACATGGAGCCGGTCGCTGGGGAAACCTGGGAATAACCCTGAAGCGGCTCTATTTGCATAGTCTATCCTCAGTGGCTTTATGAGGCTCGCTACACCATAATTCATCACCATACAGGTAAAAGGGAAGCATGTTTGTGCCCTGAAACGTACGGTGGTGGCCTCATGAATAATTGAATTCCCCTTCTTTTATCACTGGAGATGTTTTAGGGTCTAAGTGTCTGGCCACCTATGAAATAACTCTCATTCGAGAGGGGCCAAGTGTCCTCCATGAATTTAAACCACAGCTCCACTGCTCTGAATATAAACCATTGTTTTCTGAGGACGATGCTCATCACTGGGCTTTCAGGGGGTCCTTACAGGGTTTTTCTGGGAATGATCTCATCTCTCTAATGATGAATCTTAATGCATCTGTTGTGTGTATTATATTTAATGTTCCACCATCCTTCAATCATTATTAAAACATAAAAAAGGTTTTTTAAATGAATATATGAATGTATGGAACCAAACATGGCATTGCATCATTACTCCAAAGAGCCCTTTTTGGCACATTTACGTTTAAGTGTACAAAGGGTTCTTTGGATTGATGTCATAGAAGACCCTCTTGGTTCCTTAAAAAATCCCTTGAGTGGATGCTTTTTAAAAATAAAGTTTCTTTAGGAAGCCAAAAGGGGTTCTCTTTGTGTGCTTGTTCCAAGGAACCCTTATTACCTCCTTTATTTTAAAAAATACAGAATAAAAAAATAGAAGTTTGAAAAAATTGGAAGCATTGACTTTGCCACAAAATAATACATGTTCTCCTGACCTCCAGAGAGGAAGAAGGTTAGGTGAACAAAGAAACCACTGTAATTTGTCTTGAAAATGGTGCTAAAAAGTGTTCTGTGAAGTAATGCTGTACAGGAAACCCTGTTGGTTCTTTTAAGAAGCCTTTAATGGATGGTTCTTCAAAAAATCCAATGGAATTTTCAGGTTCTTCAAGTCCTTCTTCTGCACTGTATGAAAGAACAATATATTAAAATGTATATATGTATTTATTGGAGTGATACAATAGGAGAACTTCTTTTGTTTCCCTTAAAAAGCATTTGACGCTCTTGACACCATACAATTTTGAGGTTCTACTGAGAACAAAAAGAGGTCCTTCTATGGCATTGAACCAAAAAAAGTGTGTGGCAGAAACACACCAATTGTCTTAGAATACACCATAGGAGAACCTTTATGTTTCCTTTACGAACCTTTATACGTAAGATTCTCAGTCCTCACATTTCATCTCCATGAGTTGAGCAAAAATCTGTTGTTAAAGAACAAATGTGAAACATTTAAAAGAACCTCCACACAGTATTCAGTTTTTCTTGAGCTAAAAACCATTTAGGAGCCATTTTTGTTTTTAGGGTTTGATAGGTCGGCCAGAGTTCCAACCTTATTCTGCATTATAGAAATCATCTCAGCCGCGTGTCTTTGCCAGGGGAGGCAGCACGAAGGGTTAAAGAATGTACCTTCATTAACAACAGATGTTGCACTTATAAAAAATTGGGCTATTTTTGTCAGTTCCTTTCAGTCATTAATATCACATAAGCTGTGTATCTCAGTCAAGGAAATATGCCTCACTTTTCTAGGCTTTTTCGTTCTTTTCTGTATATCGAGGTTTATTTTCATCCCAGGATTCATAAGGCAGACAAGGGAGGGGGTATTTCTGAAAGACAACATCGCGCACCCACACGCACTTCAACCGCATGACTCAGAGTAGCCAGACCCATTTTCCACATGCTGGAAGAATCACATAGTCATTACTAGAGCGGGCCGTATGCTCCATTTGGCCAGTCTGACCGGGCCTCGCCATTTCTCCCTCTTAACCCCTTTAAGGCTAAGGGCTCTTATCTGAACCCTCACTTCCATTCCTGCCTCGCAAAACCACATAAGCCACATATTTGCTTCATATACATTACAGAACTACACAGTAATGTCATGGTTTCTTTTCCCTCCACTAATCTCTCAGCTCAGACAAGATGTGTGTCTTTACGAATATTGTACAAAAGCCTTGGGCACCTATGCAAATGGTTCTCAGTGTGTGATAAAGTGTTTTTCTGCTACCAAACCTAACATTAGAATAAATGCAAAGAAACAAGAAAGCTGTAAAGAGTATCAAGATTTTGTTTGTAAAATGGTTGTTGATATGTGCTGGTGAGGAGAACACAGGTTCGGTTGTAGATTCCTCCTCGGTTCCTCTAGCCGTTGTTTGGATTGTGAAACTCCATCAGTAGCTCCTGATGTACTTTAATAAAGTCAAACCAGGATTCTGTAACAGCAAATACTGGACTTCCACCAGAACACACTGATATACTGAACATAACATCACTATTTACTGTATAATGTTATCTGTATTTATTCTTTTTAGTTTTATTTAGTATATTTAGTAATATTAATGTGAAAAAACACTGCATGCGCCTAAGAATTTTGCACAGTCATGTGTGTATATCTATCAACAATATATAAATGTACTGTGCAAAAGTATTAGGCACATGCAGTGTTTCTGCAAATTGTTTAAAGACATTTTTTCAGCGTGTGATAATTCATCTTTCTGCTTTCTTCTGCTAAGTTAACATCCGAAAAAATGATTGCAACTAAACAGTAAAGCAGTAAAAAGTATCATGATTTGTTTGACTTGTAAAAAAGTAGGTGATATTATGTGAGCTGGTGAGGAGAACACAGGTTCGGTTCCAGGTTCCTCCTAAGTTCCTCCAGTTCCTGATTTAATTTACTGAAGGACTGATCGAGTTAAACCAGGTTTCTGATGGAAACTACAGTAATACTGGACTTACACAAAGAACACACAGATGTACTGTACATACAATCATTATTTACTGTGTAATGCTATTGGTATTTGTTCTATTTAGGTTTATTTGGTATAATTAGTAATATCCATGTGAAAAAAGAGCACACACTAATCATGTGACCTCTTTTTAAATATTGTTTTTGTAGGTGCCCAAGACTTTTGCACTGTGTACACTTTACAAACAGGTCTTACAGACAAAGCTGATCAAGAGTTGTAATAAAAATATTTTACAGTGTAAGAAAATTAAATAAAATCAGTATCATATTGTATTCTGATGGTAAATACTGAAGACTCCTACCTGCAGATCTAGGATCACATGTTGGAAAGTAGACAGACATTCAGAGAGGTTTGCAGCTGCTTTAAGGGCATTTGGAGCAATACAACCTCTTCAGAGAGACGCAGGTAAACAGTGCAGAGTGAACAAGGGTGCACTATTTTCTCCTTCTCTTTTACCAGCGCTGCTGCTGCAAGTTGTTTAGTATGTACTGTTTTCCTATGGAGCCCAGCACTGCAAGAATCAGTCCAGCTTGAAACATTTTTATACATTTCTTTCAGTTTGTAGGTTATATCATTTGAATACACCTGCCATCCTTCATGTTGTGTGAAACATATGAGTGAACCCATAGAAATGCTCCAAAACGCTTAATATGTTTAACAAAAAAAAATCAATCACGTTACCATTTGGAGATACTTTGTTGGGATGAAAAAAGGCTAAACTGTAGCTCTATTTCTTAAATGATTTGGGACCAATATGGCAATAGTGGGTCAATGGAAATATCCAATGTTCTTCTTGTAAATATGGATCTCAACACATGAACATGTCTAAAAGGCAGAAATGGGGATTGTCTGTATATTAGCAGGACAGACAGCTATTTGATTTATTTCTGCAGAGTTGCAAATGCAGTAAAATGATCAATTAATCACCGTAACCCAGCATTGCCTGGAGACAATATCCAATGTAAAAATGGTGGATCCCAACGCATGAACATTTCTTTAATGTTGAAATGCGGACTGCATGTACATATGCATGGCAGAGAGATACACCATTTATTTTTAGAGGGTTGCACATGCAGTAAAATGATCAATTAATCACCGTAACCCAGGGTGGCCTAAACCTCCCATTATGCTATAATAATCTGCAGCAGCTCAGTCGGTAATCATCAGATATCAGTAGGAAATGTCAGTCACTTCTCTTGGAAGCATATATTTTAGGCCCATCTGCCGGCATGAACCCAATATCATCCCGCATCCTTATTTGACGGTGCTCTAACCCAGGCTTTACCCCTTTACCTGCTGAAGAAGCGGCACAGAGCGAGCAGTGTGTGTCTGCAGGTGCTCTCAGTGCAAAGGGCTGCTCAATTTGCAAATGAAACCTGACCCTCCGCTGCCCCCCGTTTCCTGTGCACATGTTGCCTGGGGGTGACAGGATTGGCCGGGAACAGCGGGCAGGTTCATTGTGGTCGTCCGGCTCCTGGGGCTGCTATTATGGACGGATTAGAAGAGATCGTAGAGGCCTGAGCCGTGCGGTTCCACGGGCCGCGGACAGAGGGAGAAAGGATTACGCATATTGAAGACGTCCCCTCCATTATCTTTCACGCTCCCGGAGCTAAACGGGGCGACGCATCATTCGGAAAACACACTGTTGAGAGGATCTGAGCGTCAAGCCCATTTACATCACAATGGCTTCCTGATCCGGATTGGATCGGCGTCGTTATTCGGAATCAAGGTGAAGCCAGAAGACCCCACACCAGCAGCCACACTCTGGCCTTTGTGTGCGGCCGTGAGACTCGGCTATAATCCTAAATGGCTTTCCTCAAAAGGGAGCGTTTCATGTGGTGTCCTCATCGTTCATTGGAACGGGGTTTCTTCCTAATTCCAGGCCCGTGGCTGAGAGAACACACCGTCTCCAGCAGCACGACCTCAGGGACAATCAGGCTGTAGTCCAGCGGAAGAGGTATAAACCTCTGACCTCACAGCAATCAAGCCGATTTCTTAGGAATCAAGCCAACGCATTACGTATCACCCAAATCCAATTATTCCCGAGTTAAAAATACACCGAATGCACAGATGTGGCAAAAGGAACCATTAACACGACACATCTGTCACACCTCCTTCCACAAACACCTGATCTGATCAGCGGCACGCTCACTTTCACACACCCGAGCTCTAGCAATTATTCCGTAGCCCTTGGTCTTTTCGCGAGGTCATTGCTGCCCGGTGTAGCTTCACAGCCGTTGTATCTTCATTATTTTCCTCTCTTTTATGGTTTTCAGGGTTTGGATTTGCCTTCAGGCGTTGGGAGCTTTTGTCAGGTTTGTATTTTCAGTCAAATGTTCGTACAATTACACCATGCCCACACAAGCTCAAGGCACATTTTTATGACCTTTATAATGTGGAATTAAAATATTAGTTGAGCAGTAACGCTATATTTTGCCATCATTTTCTAAAAACCCTAAGCCACTCACAGGCACTGCATGTTTCAGTGATTTATTACTTCGTGTTATGCCAAGCACTCATAATCCATTGATGCAACCTCTAAAATGTGGTGTATGAACACTTTATCTGCACCATATTCACTTATTTATACACTAAAAGTACGTTCACATTCAATTTTACATTTACAGCGTGATGTAAAGCACGTCCCTCATACTAGTAAACCTAGAATTTGAATTAACAGTTGCTCCACCAGGGATCTCTCAGATCACACACACTGAAGACAGTTTATAATTATGTTTTTTATAATTATGTGTACTATTCCACCCTCACCACGAAACACCTACCACACACTAGTCAGATTTCCACCAACCTTACAGGCCCAATCCTTAGGTGTACAGTTACACCATCTGTCACCAGCCACCCTCTACCCTATTAATCATTGGTCAGTTTCTACTAATGTTATTTGGGTGATGGATCATTGTCAGCGGTGACACTGACATGGTAGTGTGTGTGTGTGTGTGTGGTGCTGGTATGAGTGTACGGATCTTTTACACACATCAGTGTCACTGCTGACTGGTCCAGTTCCCAAAAATACCCAGCCTTGATGGGCTCCGTGGTCAGAAACGAAGCTCTTCTGAAGCGCTGGAGGACGGCCGACTCAGATCAACAGATGGGCTTCAGGCTCTGACTGTACACCAGCAGGACGCAGCTAGAAAGAAGGGGTTTCTGATCAAACAGCCAGGGAACGCATGCATATGATAAACTGTCAAATATGTAAATGTACTGTACTGAGCTGGTATAGATCATATCAGACAAGCTGTCAGTACTGTGCAAATGTCTTGTGAAAATAATAGTGTTTGCATGAGCAATGAGTGTTTTTTCAAATGTCGATGTAAAATATACTAAAAAATATACTAACATACTAATATGCAAAACATAATACACAACATTCTACAGTAAAAAGTGATTGTATGTTCAGTGTATCAGTGTGTTCCTTGCGGAAGTCTAGTATTACTGTAGTTCCCATCAGGAAACCAGGTTGGACTCAATCAGTCCATCATTAAATTAAATCAGGAGCTGCTGAAGGCGTTTCACAAATCCAAGCAATGGCTGGAGGAACCTGGAACCGAACCTGTGTTCTCCTCACCAGCTTGCAAAACATCAATTTCAAATTTTACAAACAAATCTCAATACTTTTTTACTGCGTTCTTGTTTCTTTGTATTAATTCTGATGTTAACTGTGCTGCAGACACTTTATCACAAGCTGGTGATAAATTATTTAGCAAAGGGGTCTAAGACTTTTGCACAGTCTTATATTATACATACACTACCAGTCAAAAGATTGGAAACACATCTTCTCATTTATTGTTTTTTATTATTTTCTACATTGCAGATTAATACTGAAAACAAACAAAATGATGAAGGAACACATGGAATTATACAGTAAACAAAAAAAGAGTTAAACAAACCAGAATCTGTTCTGTATTAAGGGAATGATGGACTGTTTTGTGCAGTAGAACCGTAGTGGAACAGGATCACTAACTGTGGACCAACCCTCACCACTGATGATCCCAAACACATTAAGAAGGAGAGAAACTCCACTAATGAACTCTTGTTAATTAAACACCATTCCAAGTCGATTCCTCATGAGTCTGAGTGAAAAAAATGCCAAGAGTGGGCAAAGCTGTAATCAGAGCAACAGGGGATGTTTTCAATATGAATCTACAATGTAGCCAATCATAAAAACAAAGAAAATTCTCAAATGAGGATGTATATGTTACAGAATGCTTAAAGTATGTTGTAAAATAAGGAAAAATGTAATTAAAAATAAACGTATTGCTTTGAATCCATATCAAATTAAAATGACAAACATTAAGAGGTAGAATTTGTATTAGAAGTTGAATTAAATACATTTTAAAGAATGAAACGGGCTCTACATGTTTTTTTGCACAGCCTGGTTCCTCAGACTTATACGCGCTGTATAGACAGAATCTGCCAAGAGGTTTATCTCAAATATTCTGCTCCAAAAGTAAGTTCCCATGATGAAAAGCCAAAATTGAAGACCCTATACAAAAAACAGTCCAAATTTCATTCCCATTTTGGCTTTAAGTGCCCGACTGAGCTGCTGCAGAAATGAGGCCTCATCACTGCAGCCCGGCGTTAACAGGCCTGCGGTGAGGTTTTGATTTAATAGAAAAAAAATCACTAAAACCTCGTACAGTATTCACTATGGGGTCCTTCTGCATACAAAAAAGGGGGTGCGCTTCTCTGATTGCTCCAGATCACCCACCCCACCCCTTCCTGCTCATCAGAATTGTGGATGAATAAACGAGGTTCATGAATGCTTAATGATGAGCGGAAGGTTGTGAGAAAAACACTTTGATTTGTGATGAGGAGATTTGTGTCTTCTGCTTTAAGGTGGACTGGTTCGTTTATTCTATTACCATGAAAAGAAATCACACAAGCTTTCCTTCCTGCCCATATCGACTCAGGTTTGGTTTTTCAATCAAAAAAATTACAAAGGAAGTCAAGCTTCTTTTGCAAGAGAACTTTTTTTTTTCATTGCAACCTTATGGCCCAGTCTCACAGTTGTGAGGGGCTTCCGATTGTGAATGTGTTGTTTATTGGGGCGTAGGGAAGAGTTGGTGATGCCCCCCAGTGGTAGAACAGAGGCACAACAATGGAATGACCCAGTGACCAAAGTGACCCAGAGTGACGACATGAACTCCAGATCAGTGAAGCAAGAAAGAAAGCAAATATAAGGTAGATTTCTCACAAACACACACACACACACACACACACACACACACACACACACACACAACAGAATGAACCAGTGACCAGAGTGAACCAGACTTATGACATGGACACCAAATCACTGAAGGCAGTGGCAAAGCTCATACAAGGTAGATTTGTCACAAACACACACACACACACAGAACAGCAGAATGATCATGTGACCAGAGTGAACCAGTCAGGTGAAATGGACTCCAGATCACACATAAGGGTGATATCTCAAAAACAGAAAATTAATGAATGAATTTAACAAACACACTCACAGAAATCAGCTAGAACAGTAAAACTACTGACAGGTGAAGATCATTACCTCAAAACAGTGGCCCCTCTCCAGGGTTGGGACATTTTAGACAGCAAGCGAACAGTAAGTTCTTGAAGCTGATGTGTTACAAGAAAAAAAAAACAAGCATGAGGAACTTTGACGAAGGCCTAATTGTGATGGCTGTACATCTGGGTCAGAGCATCTCCGAAACGACAGTTCTGGAAGGGTGTTCCCAACAGGCAGCGGTCAGTACCTACCAAAAGTGGAGGACACGGAAGAACAATTGATGAATCCATGATGAGGTCATGAGAACCCAGAGCTCACTGATGAGCATGGGGTGCGATGGCCAGCCCGTCTGATCTCACAGGAGAGTTTATGTAGCATAATTTGCTGAAAATGTTAATAGCTGGCTGTGATGGAAAGATGTTAGAACACACATCGCAGCACAATTTGCTGTGAATGGGCCTGCAGACCTGTCAGAACACCCATGTTGACCCCTGTCCACTGCAGTGTCTACAATGGGAACATGAGCATCAGAACTGGAGTAAGGAAAAGTGGAAGATGGCCTGGACATGGATGGATCAGACCAGAGGACCAGAGTGTGACACCCCAGCTGTAAACGGTAATTTGACAGAGATCACCTTGTTGCAGGCCAAAGAAACCCCTTCATGTCCTTGTGTAAGGTACTGGCCCCCCACACTGCTCCCCAGGCACTATGTTCCTGGCTGCCTATTGCCTCACTTGGTCTTTAATGCAGATGAAGAATTTTGTGCTTTTTGTCACACTTTTTTTTTTTTTATCTGTCCGATGTGCTGGAGAACCCCATCTGATCTATGGAGGCCCCACCTCACAACTTACAGGACTTAAAGGCTCTGCTGCTGGTTAAGAACCATAGCCATCCTGCAGAGATCTTGTGGAGTCCATGCTGGTTAGAGCTGTTTTTGGTGGCACAACAGTGACCTCTACAATGTTAGGCTGGTGGGTTTAATGTTATAGCTGATCAGTGTATTACATCACTGGCATCTTAACATTTTATTGGTAAATGCATTGACTTGGATAGAAAAATGGAGTCAGTACAAAGGCACCAGGCTGCAAAAACATGTGATCAGATAAAAGTATACTATTTACTCAGAAAGCCTTTCGTTTTTCAGACAAATATTGTAATCTATAGTAATGTCATGAAAAATGTATTGGCATATGGCAACACCATGCAATAAAGTTAATGTCTCAAGATCAGTTTTTCTCATTCAAATACATGGCATAAATAACAAGACTTAAAAGATCTCATTATTATAACATCTAATGCCTATATATTTTATATTTATATATGCCTATAAAATATTTTTGCTTCAGATCATCAGTTTAAGTAGAATATAAAAAATATTTTTAAAAGATGTCTTTTCGTATTGTGCAACATCATCCACCCATAAACACTTGTTACAACAATACTGGAGTAGCAATGCTAACTTTAGTGGCTATATCCACCCAACACCCCCCCACCCCCACCATACACCCACACTGATTATTGAAGAAGCCTGAAATACCAATTCGAGTGCTCGAGTATTGACCATGGGATTTCTGCCCAACCTTTTCAAACCCGCTCTCATTTCTGCACATGCACTCAAAGCCTCTCTTCAGTAAAGACAAACATACTGGATCAGCAAAAGTAACACACACACAAACATAGAACACTTACATTTATTTGTTCTCCTTGGTAAGAAATGTTTCTTTTCTTGTCTCTTTTTTTCTCCCTGGATAAACATTCTTTAAGCTGTTCCAACATGGCAGGTATCTTGTAAATTGCAGATAAAGGCAAGCGTTCCATCCTTCAACCTACATAAAACGTCTGTTCTCATAAACAAGCCAACACAGCCTCACAAATCAAATAAATACCACTCATTCTCACCGGCCCAGCGCTGCATTCAAACCACTAGACATGAAACCTGATTTACTACAAAAACATAAAAACAAAAATTAAACGATAAACAAGAACGTTTACCCAAACCTGGAATAAAACAAGCGCAGAGGACTAAATGTTTTATACCACAGACACCGCTAAAGCAAAACAGTGGTATCACTGTTAATGATGTGGTTTAAGATACATTATGCTGTATTCTGTGCGTTGAAGACATTATGGGAAAGCTGTCCTGGCCCAACTTCAGAATTAAAGCTGGATTTATAACAATCTCGGCCATTAATTTATAATGAATTCTTAAAAATGACAGAAAAAAAACCATTCAAAACATAAATGAAAATTAAGAGAGTATTTATCTATGACATAAAATTAAATATGCTTTGTTTTCTTTTCCTATAAAACAAATAAGCTAGATTAAAAAAAGAAGGGGTCCAAGTTTAAATAAATAATTTGTTAAAAATAAGAAAACACAGTTCCAAGGCTTAACGTTAACCCTCCGAGGTTAACTCAATACTGCAGTTAAGGCTAATGGGCACAAAAATCGTTATCTGAAACAGAACAGCGTGTACTGTGAGCAAAAAACGGAAAAGCACAATGGTGAAAAGAAACCCATAAATAAACATTTGCACGTTAGTTATTTGGCAGTAATGCGTCCATTCTTCTCTGAAATAAAACCTAAGGGGACACATTTACCCCGATGCCCCTCCCTCCAGTATCAGTTCCTCAAAACAGCACCACAGAAAAGGGGTGTGGCTTAATGTCCGTCAGTCACACAGGATATAATGGCAAGGATCAGTGTATGTTTTCATGGGAGTCCTAAATGTTAGCACTTCCAGACTGAAGCAAATACTACCGGATCCTTGTAAACAGGTTCAAGACTGATATAGACTCCTAAAAGGGACAGAAAAAGAGAAAAATACTTCATTTTTAAATCAGCAACCCAAAAGGCTTCGTTTTTTACATTACTTATTGAATGGTCGATGTCACTCTACATAAAAATAACATGCATAGCTAACATTATGCGACACCACTGCTATACACACATGGCCAAAGCTCAAGTTACATCATAATCACACTGCATTTCATTCTCTGTTAAAATGCAAAATGTGTCCATACTAATTTCATCACATTACGGTCTAAAATTTCATCACATTATTATCTTGTATTTAGTTTAGTTTAGTTTTTCCCCCATCTATGGAACAAGTAAACGAGTACACACTCCTCTAATGCAAACGTACGCCTACTGTAGCAAAACCTCTGCATATCTTCAGAGCTCTGCATGGCTTTCTGTGCTACACGTGGGCAATAATTGACTATGTGGGTGCAGAATGTCTGATGCGGAGTCTATGTCCGACTATGTCCAACATGTTTGGTTTACAGACTCTTCAATTTGTGCTCCATCACCCCCTTGTGTATGCACATTTAGAACTGTTACAGTAACATACCATTGCTTTTCCATGTACAATAGGATAGAGCACTCAAAGTATAAGCTTGGCCTTGTCATTTGTTTTTGTGTGCTTTAGTGGAGGGACAATCTATGGTACCTTTGTGGATCTGGTTTTGCTGAAGACGTTCCAGAAGCGCAGCGTCTCGTCTCCTGCTCCAGTAACTATGGCCTCTCCGTCAGGTGACATGGCCTGCAAGAAACCAGCACTGATTATATATCATATAATAGAGAAAAAATAGGAAATATTCAGATGTGGAAATAATAATTCACCCAAGGAACAAATAATTGAAGGGCTTATAAACTAGAGGTTGTAAAAATGCTTTCTGTCTGGACAGTTAGCTTTTACCTTTAATACAAAGTATTTGTATACACACTGATCAGTCACATTAAAACCACTGACAGGTGAAGTGAATAATCATCATCTTGTTACAGTGGAACATCTTGTTACAAGTGAACAGTCAGGTCTTTGAGTTGATGTGCTCGTAGCAGGAAAAAAGAATTAACTTTGAAACCAGTCATATTGTGACGGCTTGAAGTCTTGGTCAGAGCATCTCCAAAACAGCAATGCAATGGAAGGAGGTGGCCTAGTCTGATGAATCACATTTTCTCTTACATTATATGGACAGCCAAGTGCAAGTGTGTTGCTTAACTGGAGAAGAGATGGCACTAGAATGCTCTATAGGGAAAAAGGCAATCTAGCAGAGGCAGTGTGATGCTCTGGGCAATGCTCTGCTGGTAAAACTTGGATCCTGGCATTCATGTGCAAGTTTCTTTGACAAGTACCAACCTAAACATTACTGCAGACCAAGTATAGCCCTACCAAACATTTTGGTGCAGATCCAACAGCACTCCTTCATAGGTCTTCTGGAGTCCATGCCAGAGCGTGTCAGATGTTTTGGGGGCACTTGTGCAATATTAGGAAGGTTTTCATGTTATGGCTGATCAGTGTACATATATACACACCCACAAACACACCTTACACTACAGCAAAATATGATTAGGGGAAATGTCAGTTCACAAACCAGTCCTCAGCGACCGCAGACAACTGAACTTTTTCTCTGTGTGAAGCTGGGAGGTAGCAAATTATAAACCACCTGGAGGAAGCCAAGGACGGGTCTGAAAACCACTGCTCTAATTAACCGAGAATGGGACATTAGGTCTGTTTCAGTTTACAGCCCTTTTACCTAATTGTGATTTTAACAAGGTGTATAGAGCATTGTAAAAATAAAATTCAATTTAGTCTAACAAAATTGTTCTGCACGGCTCTAAAACACAACTCCAGTTTTCTATAGTTCTCCTTAAGCTGAAAGGAATTTTTGCCAAAATGTGGGGCAACCTTGCATTAGGAGTTATGAAAACTCATGTGTGGGTAAGAAATCAAGGTCACGGTGTTCTTTACCAGGTACAGCACTCGGTAGGAATGTCCAGTCAGCTTGGCCACTTGTGTAAGGGAGGGGTACTTCCACACCAGGATTTGATTCTGAGAGTATCCATGTGTGCTGACCTGCGAACATACAGAGGAAGAGGCAAGTGGTTGTCAAACCTTTTTAAATTGCAAAAGTAAATAACAAAAAAACAAACAAAATAATCCAGATTTTTTATGGAATTTCAGCCAAATGTCACTAATAAAGGTGACAACAAAAAAAAGGGAAAAAGTAATTACAGATTATTACAGAAGTGTTCACACAGGCAACAAATGAACACAGGAAATAAGCAACTAAGTAAGTAAGTGGCCCAAGTAACATTATATTACAGAGATGCTACATTCACTGAAAATTCAACAACAAAACGTTGCTAAAACACTATCACTATAACACTAATTAGATACAGAAGTTCAAATGTAATTGCAACACAGGAACTTCCGATTTCAACCAGCTAGTTCTTATGCGATGGGAAATGAATAGTCGTTGTTGAATTAGATTGAGTTTTGGTACAAGAGTTTTGGTACAAGAGTGGTACGTACCAGTTCGTTGGTGTGTTTGGACCATGCCAGGTTGCAGACCTGTGAACCAGTGTCAGTGGACTGCAGAGGCTGCCCGGTTAGAGTGTTCCAGAAGCGTATACAGCGGTCAGCTGTTCCTCCTCCGGATGCCAGTAGACCATGTTGGTGGGGCGACCAGGCAATAGCCTTCACTGCCGCCAAATGCTCTGTGTACTGCTGCATGGGCGACACACTGGAGTGGTTCCACACCAGCAGCTGGAGAAAGGCAGAGGGAATTGTGTTTCATATCTGAGCACATACACTAATCTACTGATACTTTTTCACTGGCACAAGGAGCAATGCCCTCCGTGAACAAACATTTTAGCATTACAAATAATGGTACCTCTGCCAAAGCAGAGGTGCTCAATGGCAACATGATGCAATCAAATTTATCTTTAACGCTGGGAGAAACGCAAAGTTGCACCAGAACATCGCAAATAAGTTAGCCCTCAAACAAGATTATTGATAATAACAGACCACAATATCAAAAACAGCACATTTCCTGTATGCCTATGAAAAAAGTGCCTTATAACCTATTCCACCTACAGCAGTTTAGCTTCTCCCATTGTCCCATAAGCACAATCCTGTTACTGTTCCTCCTGCTAGTAGTACAACCAGGTTTGTGGCTTGAGGTGTGTGAGGTGAGCTACCTTGTTGTCGTTGCCGCCAGAGGCAAGAAGCTGGTGGTCTGTGCTCCACTTGAGGCCGCACACCTCCTGCCGGTGGCCCAGGAGCTTGCGTTCGGACTGTAGAGGAGGGGCCCGGATATCTCTCTGAAGAATAAGCCTGTCCCTGCTACCTGAAGACAGCTGGTCTACATTCCACGCCAGTGCACCTGATATACAGCAAGACAAACAGGATTCAATTCTAAAGTGATCTGGAATAAACGAGTGTACAGAACTAAGCAAGCTACCCAGCTTTAACCTGCAAAGCACTCACCCACTCTGGCTGTGTGGCCCTCTAATACGGAGAGCTTTTTTCCTGCAGCCGCATCCCAGATTTGCACAAAGCCCTTATGAGTGCCCACTGCCACCAAGCTCCCCTAAAACAAAGCGCGCCGGCATGTTAGAACTCAGTTGCCAGTAGAACAAGTGTTTCCCAACTCTGTTGTGCACACTTTAAGGCTTTATTTACACCGGCTCAATCCCATGCTTGTTGTCGAGCCTTTCACATGATGAATAAAGCAGCGCTCTCAAGGACATTTTAGATTTTAAAAAATTGCATTCATACACATTACTGGCTTGTTGTAGGTGGGCAGAGATTAATGTGAGTGGGAGACCCATTCAACAGGAATGCTCATAAATGAACTGTTGCTGGTTGCAGTCCTTCTACATAGGCTTGCCATGAGCTATTCTAATAAATTAGCATAGTTTCTTAAAAACGTCTAGACTTGTACTGCTCCAAATGGGAGCTCACAGAAGCGATTCATTGCTCCTCTATCTTGTTTGATGCTGAAGCCCCACCCAGACCATATTCTAATGTTTGATGCATCAGAGTACATTCCTTCCAAAATTAAACCTAACTGCAATACGCTGTCTATTGCAAATTCTTCTCTTAGAAATTAACGACAATTAATCACACAGAGCAACAAACACTGGGATTTAACTGAGGATGGGTGCTTTTGATGTGTGCTTATGTCTGTAATCCAATATGTACTTTAAGAGAGAAACATGGAAGCAGTTCAAGGCCAGTATTGGGAAGGCGGCCAAAATTAGTAAGAATTTTGTAAATCTCTCAATTTCTAGAAATGGTTTAAAAATGCGTAATTCGAGCTTACTCTCTCTGACCAGCCCACTGACGTCACAGAGTCTCCCTCTACGGAGAGATCACAGAGCCTCGTCACCTGCAGACAGGGGGGAAATATGTAAAAAAAAAAAAAACAAACAAACAAAAAAAACATACCAAACCACAATGTACAGGCAAGAGCATCAGACCCTTAAACACATACCTGGCTGGTGCAAGCACTCCACAGGTACACGCAGGTCCCAAGGCCAACACTAAGCACATTTAAGGAGGACCAGTCCACAAGGTTAAGGTAGAAATCATCCTGCAGCTCAGGGGCATCCAGCACCTTAAAGGGAATTTTTGAGATCTTGCGCATGGGTTTCCGTGGAGACCGCAGTAGTTTCTGACTAAATGGGTACAAGAGACACGAGAGAGGTCATTAAGGACACAAGTAGCTGATGCTATTCTGTGACATGCGAAAGAAAAAGGCAGAGACTGTGAAAGAAAGCTCCCTAAAATAATAATAATAAAAATAAAAATAAAAATACACACACACACACACACACACACACACACACACACACACACACACACACACACACACACACCTCCCAAAATGAATGGCCTC
>JBBPDB010000040.1:30622331-30636432 GCA_037974465.1 Brachypetersius altus
TTTTTTTGCTGATCCGAAAATTTATCCGATCCGTGACTTAAAACCGTGATCCGATCCGAACCGTGAGTTTTTTGATCTGTTGCACCACTAGTACTATGTTATTTTAATACCTTCCATTGAGGTAGGTCGGTGCCATTATTAAATGAATTTTTAAAAAGTACATGCAGGGCGTTAAGGCAAATTTTAACAACAGTACATGTATAATGTCAGATGATGTGTTCATTTTGGATACTGTATCTATGCTGTAAAAATCACGACCCAGTGTTGTGGAAATCGATCGTTTCGTCATAAATGTACAACAAACTACTGAGTCATTTTAAACTAAAATAAATATTCCAATGACCAAAATATCTAACTGACCAGTGCTAGTAGATGGATAGTCTAACGCACTGAAAAGACCGGGCAAGGATAAGAGAGCAGTTTGTAGAGAAATGGAGAAAGGGGCTAGTGACTTTCATATATCATACATTTCAGACTGTATATGCATTTGTGTCAACACTGGTTTTCAATAATCTGTATAAAGTAAAGCAAAGTGGCTTTTCCCTTATAGTCATGGACAGTACCTAGCTCCAGAGTACTTCAGTGTTGGGAATGTTGGGATGCCATATGTGGGTTTTTATCTGTGTTTTTATCAAATTTTTCTTTGTTGAGTTTTAAAGGTCATGTGACATGCTGTTTTTGTACGCTGTTATATATGTCTTGGTGGTCCCCTAATACTGTATCTGAAGTCTCTTTCCGAAATTCAGCCTTGGTTATAGAATTTAGAAGCCACTTCGAGCCAGTCCCACAATGAGATTTTCCTAGGACGTGCCATTTTTGTGTCTGTAGCTTTAAATGATAATGAGGAGGAGAGAGAAGGGGGGGCAGCTTGCGGCCAAGGTAGGCCTTAATTCGCATGAAAGATATATATATATACATGTATACATTGGTGTTCATTTGTACATACTAAGCAATAAGCAACTGCCATGTGTTACTTGTTTGCAGGCCATGATGTCTATAGAGGAAAAGGTGGTGTCTCACACCATCGCATTGACAGTCGGTGGAGCTCATTTTTTTTATTGTTTAAAAAGTCTCACAAAGTGAAAATTTCATGTCATGGGATCTTTAAAATAGATCATTGCTTTTATAAAATTGTGAACACTGTAAAATATTATTGTTTATTAATAACACCTGCAATAATAAATATTACAAAGTGGAGTTTATTTTTGTGTAATTGTTAAGCAACCATGGCCTGTCGAAGGAGGACATGAACGTTCGGTCGTGTTGCAGTCACTTACTGACCATTTGAAATTTCTGTAATATAATACTGCATAACATGGCAGTGTTTACTACAAAAACCTTTGCTTTTTCTGCAAATTACCTTCACAGTGGCAGCACCAATTTTCGCTTCCATAGCATACCAATGATTTCTTCTATTCCACTGTTGGGCACTTCATTCACCTTCAAGCAACTTCTTGTAAAGATGCTACAAGTGTTTTGTTACAAGTGTTACAGATGCTACAAGTGTTTGGACTGGCTTTATATTAATTTAGCTTTCTTTATTTATGTCCTCGTCTCAAATACATCACTTCTTATCAAATTGTCTTGAGATGCCGCAGTGACGTCACCTGACCTGAAAACCCAGTCTGTTGGCGTCCTGTTCAGAGTCTGCTGTGTTGTCCCAAGGTTTTGAGGTGACCCACTAGTCTGGTCTCATGTAGGCTACCCAGAAACTTTCAAGTGACACAAATCTTTTTCCACGTCAGCGCCTGTTCTTGTTCTGTTGAGTTGTGGCAGCTGCGTCTGCAGAGATTTAGATTAAGAAAGGCTCGGAGGTATAGTCTGGGTTAAGATTAAGTTGAGGATTATATAACATATATAGAAACCTGCTGTTGTTTGAAGGGGAATGTGCTGGAATCTTACCAGACAAATTCGACAGGGTCAGAACATTTTGCTTGACGCGGCTTGTTGACGTCTCGTCTGGGGGGTTTGACAAAATAAGACCGAAAAACACGTGGTAAAATTCTCAGCATTTTTAAAATTCATCTTGCAACACATTGGCTACCTCATCATTACATGACTTTACATTATTATCATATGAGAGATGCTTTTATCCAAAACGACTAATATAAGGGCACAGTCAAGTTTCAGGACAGTGTGAGAACCAGAGGAGAGTATTGAGTGGTAAATCTCAAATGTAGGGAGTAGATTAATAAGATGGTTTAGAGGACGAGGTGCTCTCTGATTAGATTTCTTCAGAAGGTTTTAGAAGCTAGAAAGCGATTCTGTTTCTCTGGTTGCCTTTTGCACTTCGTCCCCCCAGCGGGGAACCAGAATGAGACCAGTCTGGACTGGGTTTGCCTTGTGTGTAGGGATGGTAGAGCCAGACGATGTTCCTTGCAGGTGTTCCTTGACAAGTGCAATACTCACCTGTGTCAGGAAAATAATTCTCAGTAATTTAGTAGCTGATAAATAATCAAAGGTGCCAAAAAGAGATCCATGGAGTGATGCCATAGAACAGGGGTGTCAAGCTCCGGACCTGGAGGGTCCAGCACAGTTCCCCTTCTCAAACATATTCACTAAACCTGTCAATTAACTGCTGAGATGAACTAGGTGTTTCTGAGCAGGGAAATCACCAAACCAGGCTGGACCACGGCCCTCCAGGACTGGAATTCAACACCCCTGCCATAGAAGATCCATTTTTTGTAGAAGTGTGAGAGGGAAGGAATACCATGTTCCAGTTTGACAAGTTGGAAACCCACTTGATAACACATTGAGCAGTATTTTGTGCTAACAATCACCATGGCAACATGTCTAGTGATAAAAGCTGGACTGTACTGAGTGTATGACTGATTTATAGAGACATAAATTCTAATAAACAGAGTTTATTATGGCTTTCACTACTGCTGATACACAGGGCAGCCGTCTTTAGAGTGTCCATTTGTCTTGTGTGAACACACCACAGCATACAGTGTGAACAGTGTAAAATTCTTTCTCCTTATTTAACTCATTCACCATTTTGAAGCAGTGATCAGCGATTGGGGAGTATTGTGTTGCCCTCTAGCTTGTGGGGAGGGTACCTTACTCAGCGGTACCTCAATGGTGCCACTAGCAGTCGTGGGATTTGAACCCACATCCATCTGATTGCAGGAGAAACCACTAGGGCGACAGCTGCCCCAACTTTAACTTTGACAGGCATGTGGTAACGTGATAGTTCTAGCCCTGACCTGTAGCTCTGACCCTCAGGGCAGTTATGATTCAGAGGGTTTGGCTGCTAGGAGGATTACCTTTCTGGAGCACGGGAGAATTATAACAGACAAGGAAATAAGAAAGGATCTAAGCTGGGCAAGGGGGGGTTGGGGGTGGGGGGGCAGTTGGTAGTGGCAGACAGCGACATACACACACATACACGCATACACACACAGGACCAAATCTTGGCATTCCTGCTCACGCAGGCTGGCAAAATGATCCATCCCCTAATGATCGGCATCGTCATCGTCAACACGTCCATGTCTGTGATCTTCTGGACTTTACTTCTGGCCAACTCCTTCTTCAAAGAATACGAGGACGAGCCCAGCAAGCCCAAGACCAACAAAGTCACGCCAGCGTAGGACACCGGGCCGTCATGTAGTTTGTCCTGAGCTCTTTCCAGCAGTTTGTTTAAGGCTTTTTAGTGCTTTTTTTGTCATTTTTGCCTAGATTTAGTTTCTCTGACCACCTTCAAAGAGCCCAAGTCCTGTTTTCAAACCCCTTTTATTTCAAACCTTCAAACTCGAGGTCAAAGCTTTGTGGCGCCTGGACTGGTGAGTACAGGTAATTTACTATATCTTTTTTTCTTTTTTTCTTAATTTCAACTAAAGTACTGCTCTATATTCTCTGCACTATTCGTTCAATGTTCTCTCTTCTTTCATCTACTCAACTAGCATTGTTCAATGAAAGAGTAGATCAGGAAACACTTGATGTTTTAATCACTTGATGATAATTCATTCATTCTTTTTCAGAACATTTTATGCCAAATTAAAGCACTGTTCTCTATTCACTCGTCCCTGTTTCTAATCTCCTTTTTCCATGGAAGTGCAGGTCATTTGTGTGGTCAGGAAGCACTTGATATATTAATACTCCTTGTTCATCATTGATTTTTTTTATTCCACTTTCCATTCTCTGCCATTTTTTTCTCCTACCATTTTAAGACACGACGAGGATCATCCCAACAGGAGCACATGTTAACTTGTAATCCCCAGCAGATTAGCATGGCGTTCATTATTAAGTCTTAAAGTTTTCTTTTTTCTGGGAAAGCTTTGACACATTGCGAAATGGCTCGTTGCACGCAAGGATATTGTGTTATTTTTCCTGAATGATTAATGAAGAATTTATATTTAATTTACATTTTATTCAGGAGATTATCAAAAAATCTACTCTTTTTTCACTAGGGATTAATTATTTTGTATTGTAGTCATTTTACGGAACTGAGAGTTGTGCCACAATGGAAGGGATTATTTTAATAGACTTCTATTGGCAGGGCTTGTCTACGGAGATTACATTAGAAGGGCTGTCTGGATATATTTAGATGTACAGTGTCTAAACCGAGAGGAGAGCCACAATTTCTATTGTATCCAACATTGACATGGTGGACCACCATTTTTTTCAAATACATCATGGCAAAGATGAGTCGCTCACATACTCAGCCAATAAACACAATTCTGATTCTGATTCTGATTCCGATTCCGATTCCGATTCGGTGACTGGTGCTGACGGGCTCTGGGTCCAATGTCCGCTGGACACTTCCTGGCTCTGCTGGCTGCAGCTTGCGAGGATGTATGCCGGCAGGCTGCAGAACTAAACGGTCATATCAGGAAGCGTCTTGTGCGAAACTGGGCACTGCATCGATTGACGCATGCAGCCATTTTAGGTATAGCCAGTTAGCCGCCGTTCTAGTGTTAAATTCTTATTTATTTTCCAAAACCACAGGGAGCCGCAACATAAAGATGAAAGAGCCATATGTGGCTTCAGAGCCGCGGGTTGCCGAGCCCTGGTATAGACAGTATAACCTGTATAAATTGCAGCTTAAGTATGCATTCCTAAAGGTTTGTGTGTGACTTTCAGTCTTGTCTATTGGATAAAGTGACTGTGCGTGAGTATATGTTCAGTATAAACAGACTGAGTTGTGTACAAGGGGCAGTATGGTGTTGAGGTGTCTTAGGGCAGATCTGGCTCTCCTCCTTGATGGCAGGAGCATGAATAGACTGTGTGAGGGGTGGGAGGGGTCCTGCCCAGTGCTGCAGAGTTCATGAACAGTCTGAATGTCTCTTCTAGTGAGGGTAGAGATCTCGCTACCCTCTGCAGGCACTTGCAGTCAGACATGTTGAAGTTGCTGTACCAGGTAGTGATGCAGCTGCTCAGAACACTTTCGATGGTCCCTATGAAGAATGTGGTGAGGAGAGGAGGTGGAACTCACTCTCATTACAGCTGTTTCAGGAAGCCTAGTCTCTGCTGGGCTTTCTCTTTTAGGGAGGTGGTGTTTATTGTCCTCAGTTATATGCACACCACAGTAGAGCCAGTGATGTAAAGTTGCGTGTGGGTTAGTCTTCCTAAGGTCTACAATGATCTCTTTTGTTGTGTCGACATTTAGAGAAAGATTATTGTCTCGGCTTTGTTCTCTCTGGGTGGGTAGGAAGGCCCTCCCTCTTCCCCATCACTCAATATGATGCTAGCACCTGTCTCTTAGCTGTTGAAATGAATTCAGCTGTTGTTTACCTCCAACTGCACCATGACATTGTGTTTGCAGCATTTTTGCAGCACACTTCAGATTACTCAATGCGGCTAGAAATGAACACGAGGAAATCGAAGAGAAAATGGGGAAAATCCAGCAAAAAGAAAAAAAATACGCAAAGATGCGACCTGTGAAGAAAAATACCATATTTGTACTTATTTTCACTTTGACAAATGAACAGAATAGATGTTTGATTTCATTACCAGCAGTACAGGAGAATAGAAACAGTCCAAAAATAAGATCTTATACACAAAAACTTATAGTAAAACTTCTTCTTGTCACTGCAATGGCCATTCATTTGATCCTTTAAGGTAAAAAATAATTAAGAAAAAGCTTAAATACATATTTTTTTTATGATGAAATACCAAAAAAGTGACATACCACTTTCATGTGTGTGTATATATGTTTAGATAGATAGATAGATAGAACCGCTATCGGTGCACTGTCAGACAAGCCCTTATGCAACAGATTATTATTGTTTTTTAATTTGTCAGATGTCAGCTGGCTTTACATGTGAAAATATATTTGGTTTAATGTTTAACTATATATATATATATATATAGTATGGTCCTAAACATTTTGACTTATGGTGATATTTTACATGTGATGATCTCCAGTGATAGAACAATTCCTTATTAATGATACTCCTATCAACAGTTCCATCAGTCCGTTTTTAAACATAAACTTTCCAATCACTGGGCCAAGCAGCCTGTTCTCATCATTTTACAGAGCAACTGTGGCCAGAACGGGGCGGGGCCTCAAAGTCACGCGGAGCAATTAATCAGAGTTCATTTTTTAAAATGCGTTATTGTTTCTGTAATTAATCTATCAAAATTAACGTGTTAATTTCACACCCCCAACAAATATATATACATATATATTTTTTTATTTTTTTATTTTTTATTTACATAATAATACAGAATTTCTAGAAATTAATACTTGGGTTACTCCACTGATCTGTTTCAACTCTATCAGTGTCCTCAGTTTTGATCAAGATCACTACTTTACCATGCTCTTTATTTGACAAAAAAGAACCAATATCTAGTTAACAAATTAAATTATCTTTACAAATAAATATATGAAGCATATATTAATACATTTATCCTATTCTTGTATGATATAACTGCAGCTTGGCCTGCTGTTATGTAGTAACACATGTTTGTGACTCAGTGATTAATAAGCTAAGAGAACTTGGTCTTGGTGTTGGTATTCAGAACTGCTATCGGTGCATTGTCACTAAAGGCACTTATGCAACAGATTATTTTTTGAGGAGCTTATGACGAGGTTGTTCAGGTTGCCCCCAGGATTATGAGCGAGATATAATTGAGCCCAAACAGAAGTACAGTGCACATCTCAGCTCTCCTCAAATTGCACCATTCTGCTAATAGAGCTCCTCCGTCTTCAGGGCAGTCATGCTGCATCCGCTCATGATTGGGATTGTGACAGTCAACACTCTGATCACTGTGGTGGAGTGGACCTGGATTATGGGCGAGGCCATGAGGCCGGAAGAACCCCCAGAGAATGCAGTTGCACCGGTGTAGGCGTGTGTTGCCAGGCAGCCTGTTCTCAGGATATGGAGGTTTTAGATCTCCTCATGGATCAGGGTAGTTCTAGGAGAAATTCTCACGTTTTTAAACTGCTGCTTGTAGACCAGCGCCAACTGCAAAATGAAAGAGTATGTCACTTATCAAGGTAAGACTTTGAACTTTGGTTCACTTCAAAGAGCCTTCTCTTGCTTATTCTTAATATAATATAATGTAGCATTGGGAGTCTTGCCCAAGGACACTTACTGGTATAATGTTATTGGTATAGTTATTGCCTGGACTGGGAGATCGAACCCCAGTCTGAATCTTCTGCATGCAGAACAGTAACATATCCAACTGTGATACATCATGAGTGTCCAGTCTTATTCATAAAGGACCAGTGTGCAGGCTTTTATTCCAAATAAGCGGGCCCTCTGCTGAATCAGTCTGAGACTGTCTAATCAAACAGATTCAGAAGAGGTCCTACTTGTCTGGAGTGAAAACCTGCATATTGGCCTGGACACCTCTGGACTTAGTTCTACCAATAATAATGACTGTGTGTAAATAGAATATTGTTTATGTTAAATAAAATTAATACTGTGGGAAAAACTGATGAAATATAAATAAGGCAATGGCATAATGGGCTGATATCCAAGTATTTGTTCTGACAGTATGGTTGTTGTTTACAGACACTCTACAATTGGTCTCAGTCCCTAGTTTTATAATGCATGCAACTGGTGTTCTCTGAGTGGTCATACCTGCAATGTGTGCATTAGTAATATGATTAATATGTAGGATTTCGCTACCATTCCACCACTCCTTGTTTCAGAAGGATAAGCTCCTTACTCTTGTTCTTATCCAGAGAAACATCTTGTCCTCAGGACCTTGTTTTTGTTTTGTTCTACAGGCAAAGACAACAGCGAGGACGGGCTACACATGGTCAAATATGTGATACTTGATTAAAATGAGACTAAGCTTCTTTCTGTTTCAGCTCCTCGCATCGCTCTGCCGTCCCATAATCCACGCAAAACTGAGTTTTTTTAAAGCTTGCCATGGAGAGACGATTTACCTATTAACCTCCTTCACAAGACGAATTCTCATCACTTCAACATCACCGCAAATAATCTCTCTCTCTTTGAACTATAGGTTTAAGGACATTTCACCTAACTTGCAACCCTCTGAGTTATGAATCGTGCCTTTAGGTTTGGGTAGTGATGCATTATTAGACTCGTAGTTGATCAACGTGAACGTTTCTTAGTAAATGAATTGAAAAAATGACTTGAAACTGACTCATAATAGAAAACAATGTGCAGTACAATCATTGTCTGCAGTAACTGAACATATGCTGCTAATATTGCAAGTATGATGTTGAAAAGTACATATTCATTGACATGAAATATGTGATAAGGTAAAATAAATACAAATGTTTCTAGTACCCATTAATCCTCAGAACAGGACTAACATATTAACATGTTATGAATTTAACTGTAAACTGGGCTTAAACACAATGTAACAATGCTGGACTTCTTCCTGTCCACACAGAATAGATCTGTGCATAACCACAAGGACAGCTAGAGTCAAGAACAATGGGTAGCAGTGGAGAAGATCTGATATGGAACATCACAAGCCTGCCTCTCCAAGGCTCTCGGCACCTGCTCCAGGCCCAGAACGGAGACGCGGTTTACTTTGTGGATTACAAACCTCCAGCCCGCGACTCCATCACCCTACCTCGTAATCTTCTTTATGTGCTGGCTGGAGTGGTGCTGGTGGTGGTGGCCACCTACGCCATAGTGAGCCACCTCGTTAATGACCTAATGCACGACCTGGCAGGTAGCTTGGTGTCACCCATAAAGCCTTGTGTTTTCGTCCTCGCCATCAACCCAGTGTCTGAAAATTGCCTCACGTCCATCCACGCATCCATCCTTGTTCATTGCGAGTTTCTGACCTTTTTTGATGAAGGAACATCTAACATCATCTTGTTGTGCCCGCTGGAGACCCTTTTGTGTGCAGTGAGAAATATTCCCAAGTGTTTGAAAGAAGTCATTGAAAAACCCAAGCAAGATTAGCATTCCGTCAGGCTAACCTCTCTTTCTTCTTCTAGATTGGGTCCTGGGTCCGAAAACTGAAGTGGAGGATGCAGAAAGAGGCTCTGGTCGAGGAGACGAAGACGACGATGATGAAGACAGCGAGGATGAAGACGATGATGGAAGGAGGAGGATGAGTGGAGCGGTGCATGCTAATGAGAAAGGAGCCGGGATGCTGCCAGGGTTGCAAAGATGTTCTACTATCTCCTACCCATGCTCTAACCAATATGGCGGTCGCGTCGGTTTCTCCAATCAGCCGAGAGGGTCATATCCTTCTACCAATGAAATATCAATCTCAATGCCATATGTTACTTCCCTATGAGTTTTAAACACAAAATGTTCTTTTTTTCTTTTTTTACTTTTCATATTGAATCTGTTGTAGCTGAAAGGTACAATAAGCGGCATTTTACAATGGCATGGCTGGATGTTGATTGTCCGCCTGGCCTCTGTAGGAAAGGGTTTTCTCAGCCAAGCCGAGATTATTTGACTGTACATTCTTGTAAAACGTGCTTAACCTAAATTTAGGCGACGTAGAAAATCCTCCTTATTGTACCTTTACATCCCAGTCCTGCTCAATTTGTTGCTGTAGAGAAGCAAAGCAGGGTCTTCTGTTTAGGATCAGCACAAACAACAAGCTTGAACACACTGCCAGTACATGTAATTCATTCTGAACGATCTGTACGGCTCATAATGTTAATCTGCTGCGTTTTGTGTGGAACGCGGTTCTACAAAACAGCTATGTAACTCAATGAAATGTTACAGAATTCCAGAATTGGTTCTATGGAAAAGAGTTCTAGAACATCTCAGGTCAGAGTTCTAAGCCTTCATAGACCAGATTCCATAAAATTCCTTGTAACTTCTTGTTGTGTGTAACAGGTCTGTGGAACAGGTGGTTGGATAAGCTTCTCAATAAAGAAATACACTGACTCGTCTTGTTGTGTCTGAATCATCTCTTTATCCACTACTAATTCCTGGAACAGTACGGAAAGTTCAGGGTCAGGGCGAGGGTCCGGTAAACAGGATAAAGATCATATAAGTTTCTTAGCATGGATTTCACTGTTGTACAAGATCAGTAATTTAATCCTAATCACCCTGAGAGCATAAACTAAAGCCGTGATGGGCTCATATTTAATAACAAAATATTAACATACAATATTGTATACAAAACGATATTAATTCAGAGCAAATGAATTAACATGGTGTTTAAAAGGTAGATTTATAATTGTACAAAAATATATAGGTACTTTACTTTTGAAGTTCCATCTCAAATATTACAAAATAAAAGTTCATTTAACATTACACTTCTGTGTATATCAGTTCAATGAAAATACATAAAACAAATAGAAAACCATATGCTATAAAGTATATGTGTCTGCCACTCTTTTTTCTTTCCACCCCAAATAATTGGGCAGTGCAAAAATAGATGTAAGCAACTGCCACTTTAAACATGATGACGAGTGAGTGACATAGTTTATGGGGAGTCTGGTCCAAACGCAGGCAAGTTTCACTTTTGTTCATTAATAATAAAACCCAGAGGTGGACATTACTTAATTCGAGTTTCACTCTGAAAGATTTGTACATTACTTTTTTTGACATGCTCCTCATTTTATTTTGTGGTGTTATAGTGACTGCACACAAGTAACTTACTAAACAGGCCAGACATTTACATTACATTTATGGCATTTATCTGATGCTTTTATCCAAAGCGACTTCTATTCCTTATCTACAGGAGCAACTTGAGATTAAGGGTCTTGCTCAGTGATTTAGTGGTGGTCCACAGGCAAGTATCCTACCACTAGACTACCTCCACCCCTAATATATACAGACTTCTAGACAATATCAAAAACGTATTAAATAAGTAAAAAAAATAGGATGGATAATAAATGAAACAGCACATATATACGACAGCATAACAGATATGTATCAAAGCAAGATGTCCATAGCATAACATGTCCAACTGGTCATACAAAGTATGCAGTGTTTCACAGGAATGTATTGTGATTTGCTATTAAAGTGTAAAGCGACCACATTCTTCTGAACACACCACTGCACACAGTGTGAACAGCACAATATTCTTCCTCTGTATTCAGTCCTGGGCTGCCAGGAACACCTGGGGAGAAGTGTATGGGACAGTACCTTGCTCAAGGGAACCTCAGTGGGGCCACTAGCAATCCTGGGATTCAAATCCAGGACTTTCTGACCACAGGGTGAATGCTCTAACCACTAGTCTACCAGCTGCCCCATTAAAGACTGACATGTGATGGCCTAACCTTGATAACAAGGATCAATGCAGCCAGTTTATCCTGAAAAAGCTCAGCGTAATGGCGCTGGTTATCTGACACAGAAAAAATGAATATTGTTACTCAATTGTAAAAATCTGGAGTTGCTGAGAGCAACATAAAAAGTTGAAAAATTATTAAACTACATTGTACATTTGGCACTGAACTCAACAAATGACTTTGACCATGAAATTAGCAGATGGGTGATATTGTTTTCCTTTGTAAAAATACTTTGTCGATTGTGGGGAGTCCTGCCTTGTGCCCACTGACCCCAGGATAGGCTTCGGGTACCGGCGACCCTGGTGAGGATTAAACAGAAAAAGAACGAATGAATAAAATTCTTTGTCAAAATGCTTCAAAGATGGTTTTACTGCAGTCCAATGTTTTGGCATTTGCAACATGGTTGAACATTACTGCGACCCGGCAGCAGGTGATATTTTAGTCCTGTCAAAAACAACTTATGGAAAAAGACCCAAATGTAAAATCTGAACTAGTCCGAATGCTGAAATGCGGTTAGGTTCCTCTCATGGGTCGGTGGTTTTGTTTGTTAGTTGCTTCAGATGATAACCTACCAGTCCTCGGTGCTAAGCCCCACCTGCTGAAGGATAATATCTGGGACTAAGCCCTCTGACCTTGAGGATCCTGGCCAATCACAGTGTTGGATCCATCGCTACTGTATGAGCAGTAAGCATGGAGCACTGGATGATATCCGTCTAATTACTGTAGAGAAAGCTAAATAAAAGTGATTTTTCAGGAAAAGAAAGCTTATAGAGATGTTCTACAGTGCTGCTTGTCCCCGGAGAATGGGAGGTTAATCATTACTGGGTTTGTGAGGTATGTACAATACTATTTGTTTGGTCTTTATTAGAAACCCCTCTGTTATTTAATACATAGTGTATATGATATTCAATACAGATTGTGCAGTGACAGATGGACTACAGTTTCTTCATATATGTTGTTGGTTTTGCTGGTGTACATCTTTCACTTCATAATCTGCATTAGATACCCAATGGTCTTTAATCAGTGATCAGTTCGCAAAGCTCTTGGCTGGACATTTTTAGATGGTGGGCGACTCTCAGCCTAGCAATGACCCCTCCCCTCACAATAAAATCTCAACATACACACATGCAACTACCATGTCAGCGTTCAACCGTCCGGCCAGTGTCTGGTCAGCAAAGCGGTGATCAGAAAAATGACCAGTGATAAACTGAAGGGTGCTAAGAACACAACTATGAAGTAGGTGTTTCTAATAATGATTGTGAGAGATGTTTCGTATATATTGGTATGAAAAGAGTCTGTACAATTACTGTAAAAACAATGTGAAATACGAAATCTGATACAGATCCGTTGTGTGATCGATAACTTTATAAATGAATGGTAAAAATCATATGGACACAATGTTCTACTGCCCTCAAATGTAGGACATGTTGCCTTTTTTGTTTAGGACTGAAGCTGTGAAGCTAATGCAGAGATCAATAGTCATCCGAATTTTTTCTATGAAAACATCCCCAAAGCTTCTCTCAAAGCATTAAAACTGCATCAAGCTCTTTCATAAGGTGGGACAGACTTCAGGACTCACTCTACAGGCAGTCGTTTCAACACCAGGGCTTCATATTTATTACTGCCTGTGTCACAACCAGCATGCCCATTCCTGAGGTGGTTC
This sequence comes from Brachypetersius altus, assembly GCA_037974465.1. NCBI lineage: Eukaryota > Metazoa > Chordata > Actinopteri > Characiformes > Alestidae > Brachypetersius > Brachypetersius altus. The sequence goes on from JBBPDB010000040.1 coordinate 30,635,630, forward strand.
GTGAAAACACACCCCGTTGTCTGACAGGTTGCTACAGTGTTTGGCTACAAATTGAAGTTCATTTTTTTCCGCTCACTGAAAGTCATACTGTGCCACATTCACATGTCTATTCTAATCAATGAAGCTGCGGTTTGAGAACGTTGAGTGTGTTTTCAGATTTAAGCAAATGTTGACGTTAGCCTTGTAGCCAGTTCCAAAGTAAAGAAGCTAAATTTGGACTCCAAACATGTCTTGACTGACTGGGTTAGAGGAAATTTGTGTACATTTTGATTTGTGGCAAATAATTCCAATAAGTGTTAATGTCTATGACAGAGTGCTGCGATGATGTAAAGGAGCCCACCGTCCGGGTCAACAGAGATCACCCTGACCTCCACACATCTCCTCACCGCTCGCCGAGCAGCCAGCAGCCATGGCAGGTCCTCATGAGCCCCCGGTTCTGACGCCTCCGGTTGAAGATGAGGTGTTCTTTAAGACCTACATCCCTCCCGCTCGAGATGCCATCCACTTGCCCATACATGTCTTCTACATGATTATCGCCACCATCGTCATCTTCATGACCCTCTACGCCATTATTGGCCACCTGATCAAAGACCTCATTCATGACTTAGCAGGTAATATCAGGTTAGGCTGTTGTGACATTAATATTATGAAAATGTATATTTTTCCTCCATCAACAGTTGCCTGAATATACTGTGTATATATATATATATATATATACACTCAACAAAAATATAACGCAACAGCTTTGTTTCTGCTCCGATTTTTCATGAGATGGACTTAAAGATCTAAAATTCATTCCAGAT
>JBBPDB010000040.1:30642248-30659340 GCA_037974465.1 Brachypetersius altus
AACAGCTTGCACTCCTTTTGGAAAACTTTCCACAGGATTTGAGTATCTGTAGAGCATTTATGAGGTCGGACACTGATGTTGGACAAGAAGGCCTGACTCACAATCTCCGTTCCAGTTCATCCCAAAGGTGCTGGATGGGGTTGAGGGCTCTATGTGGCCAGTCAAGTTCTTCAACACTGAACTCATCCAGCAACGTCTTTATGGAGCTCGCTTTTTGCACTGGGAGACAGTCATGCTGGAATAGAAAAGGTTCTTCCCCAAACTGGGTCCACAAATTTGAAGCATGGCATCTCTAGAATGCCTTGGTCTGCTGGAGCATTAAGATCGACCTTCGCTGGGCTTTGCCCAAAAGCTGAAATACAGGTGTGCCCAATACTTTTCTCCATATAATACACACACACGCACACACACAGACAAACACACATATGTATATACATTCACACACTGGAATATAGATGGATTTATGTGTGTGGTGTGCAAACCATTGCATATTCCTCTATATAACTAAGCTTATTACTGAATTAAGCCACTTATGTGGCCTATTAGTTGAGATCATACGAGTGCATTTTTATCTTCAAATCCTCATTCGTGCGGTGTGCTGATCTCTGTTCGTTTCTCGCTGCAGTCCGTGTCCACTGGTATGATGCGGCTGCCTCTATAACGCAGCCACATTTCACCTGCTCACTCAACTGAACACGGCCAGGCTTAGTGCAGGCGGTGTGGGAGAGCCCAACACAAACCACGGGGGGTAGCGCTCGCTCTGTTGAGAGACGCGCCCTTCTTTGAAAAAAAAATTCTTACAGTTTCGTTTTGAATACTGACACTTCAATGGTAACTGACGTGCAGTCGTAACTTCCGAGTTTCGAATTTAGATGGTACACTTGGAGCACATCATGGCAGACGGACTCCCCTAATGTCGAAAGTGGTACGTGCCCCCCTCGACGACCACAGGCAACATCAATGCTACCGCGAGGGTCTGTGGAGCTTAATATAGCGTCCGAGTCCAAAACTGACGATAAAACCTGTCGGAGGCGTTTCAGCCGAGAAAAAGGAGAAGATTATGTGTGGAAGAGGGAGAAGGCAGGACGTGGAAGCGTAAGGTGTAACCAGTTTAAACGAAGGACTGACGGTAGTACCTGCCATGAACCTGACAGGGCTGGCCGTCCGTCCTGTACCGGAGGATGAGGCAGCTTTCCGGGGGGGAGGAGGAGCAAAAGACGGCTGATTTTAGCCAGAAAACGGGGACTAGGGCTGCAGAGACCTCATTTGCATTCAGTTCACATCGGGACTCTTATTAGAGAAGCGAAACCGTCTTTCGTTTCCACGCGTTTTCGTCACGAAACCTCTCCATAGCTGCCTCATGAGAGGCATCCTTCCTCTTCTGCATGATGGAGGCTCCCCTCTCTATACTGTCTGGAGTTTATTTCTCATAGAAAACCTCATCTCTTCCCAGGCTGTGGAGACATCTCCGTTCACCAAAAGAAAGCAATATACATCTTTATCCTAAGTAAATGTACTCTTATTGTATATAGATACTGAATATTTTTCTTGTCAAGCATAAAAAAAATTAGTTTTGAAACTATGGCACTTGAGACAGTGAAGCATGGACAATACAAAGCCAGACGCAAAATATTTTTGCACATGAAAAGAAGATTTTGACAAGCAGTGGATGTGACCAAAGGATTATGCTCGTTTAGGCCTGGTCTGAAGTCACCATTCATCACTGATATTGATTTTGGAGCCCCCAGGCTGGGATTATTTTTTATTTTTTCCATTCTTGTCCATCTGATGAGCAACAGCGTTTGTCTTTGATGGTGAATTTGAATACAGAAGCTCTTTTTATACTCAAAAGAAGGTTTGGGATCTTATCAGTGCTGGATATGATCATAGTTTTACATTTGTTACATTTTACAAGAGACAAATGAAGATGAACGTAAGAGTAAAGATATTCTACTCCAAAGGAGGTTTTAAGTGAAAATAAGCAATACTGGACATGTCCAAAGAGTGGGACGAAGCTTTGGTGTGAATATAACTGTCTTCGTTCGAACTAGGAGCATCGAATTCCAAGATGAAGGACCTTTGCCGGATCTGCAACCGCGAGTTGTGCGGCAACCAACGGCGCTGGCTTTTCCACCCTGCTGCCAGGCTTCAGGTACTGCTGTCCCATGCACTGGGGCGTGAGCTGAGGCGGGACGGGCGCGGGGAATTCGCCTGTGGCAAGTGTGCCTTTATGCTGGAGCGCATGTACCGCTTCGACACGGTCATCGCCCGCGTGGAGGCCCTGTCCGTGGAGCGCCTCCAGAGACTGCTGCTGGAGAAAGAGCGGCTGCGGCAGTGTATCGGTGGAATGTATCGGAAACACAACAACGAGACGGCTTCAGGGGGACCGGAGAAAGATTGCACAGTGGATATGTCGAGCCTTCATGATGCCAAATACTGCGCCCTCCTCCAGGAAGACTTGATGTATTCGGTGTACGAGTCCTGGGCAGAGGACGAAGAACAGATGCTAGAGTGCAGCCACAGCCCACAGTGCCAGGGTCTGGAGGCCCGGAGGAGGTGCAGAGGCTGCAGTGCTCTGCGAGTAGCCGATTCGGACTATGAGGCCGTTTGCAAGGTACCCAGAAAGGTGGCGAGGAGCATCTCCTGCGGCCCTTCAACTCGCTATTCAGCCAGTGTGGGGGGCAGCGTTTGTGAGGAGGAGCAAACCACAACCACTAATGTCACCACAACAACCACAGCATCCGCCACCTTGGTTCCAGACAGTCAGCCCAGGGCTTCTTCAGACAGTGACAGGACCTTAGGAGGGAAGGCAAGCTCCAGCAACTCAATAGAGTCTCTAACCGTGACCCTAGACGCAGCTGGAGATGGCAAAGAAGAGCAAAATTCAGACACTCTCTCTGAGGAACGCTCTGGTCCTCTCCCAGGCCCAGCTGGTAAACTAGCTCTAGCCCTCTGCTTGGTTCAGAACTTCACTTACAGACCAGTCCAGATTCCTCCTGGCAGTAAACTTCCCGTTCTGATTAAGCCTGGGTCTCTGAATGCCGCTGATAAGATGGGCTGCCCAGAGCAGACCCTGAGGAGCCCCTTTGATGGGACGGACTGTGACATAGACGGACTAGAGCCCCCAAGGATCCAGCTGGACCCGGCACTGGAGCTAGCAGAGCTGGAGGAGATGTGGGACGACGCCTACGTGGAGTACATGCCCTTCCGCTTCCAGAAGCTTATGAAGAAGGTGAAGCGGCAGCTCAGATCATGACATGGTCCTCTCTTTCTCAGAGTCAGCCCGACCAGATTGGAACCAACTGGGCCAGATGGTCTGAAATAATGAGTGAAATTTAGAGGGAGATCATGTTATGATTTAGGGCAAGTTTTTGTTTTGGCCACATATGGCTTCATTCTGCCTTTAGCAGTCTTCAGCTTTCTCCAGTGTATCTCAGGCTTCGCATCACAGTGGCAGTTGCTGCTACAATGTGGTTAAAATTTCATATTACATACAGGATACATTAGTTCTAGCACTAAAAAGGATAACTGGGTATATATCATTGTAATGTGTACCTCATTTCCACATTAATACAATATTTTACATTTGCCAGATGCTTCTATTACAAATCAACCATAAGACAAAACTCTTACTGAAGTACTTTATTAATGTAAAAACATCATGGACACATTTTATGCTCATAGTTGTTCACAACTTCTACTTATTTGCTGAATGTAACATATTAGGGTAAATAAATAAATAAATAAAAACAAAATATTAAACTGTTTTGTTTTTTCCAATATGTTAAATTCAGCAAATGAACAGTAATTGTGCAAAAAGATGTGCAGAAGTGTGTTCTTTGTAGAGGGTGTGTCTGTATTTCCAAAATTTACAAAACAAATAATTTGACCTGGAGCTCTCAAACATTTGTGTACGCCTGTATCTCAAGTGCAGCTGTGCCCCTAGTGAGGAATTCGATCTCAACGTAGCCCTCACATCCATTTATACAGTATCTTTTGTTTGCGTCCATAATCTTTAAAGCACCATTATTCCCAAGCCAATACAACCTCGCCTATTAAACTGCCATCCATTTCTTTTTAATTCTGGCTGCCTGTTCGTCAGGCCTCCGGGCAGTGTCCAGTGAAGGGATGTTAGAGTGTGTGTGTGTGTGTTGTGTGATCAGTGTTAAGATCCATTTCCCAGTCATTAAGAACAGCCTTTGGCTCCCCTGAGGGTTCCTTCATCGATACATCCATCAATCAGACCACTGCGAGTTTAGAGCTGCCTCCCATTAACAGGCTAATACAGCTGCTGCTCAGTACACGAAGGAGGGCCTGTAGAAAGGTGGCTCGTTATCATTTTAGGGCATTAACTCACAACTGCAGTGCCAGAGGGCCACTGTATCTTGCCTTTTTCTAAAACTGGAACTCATGAGTTGATCATGAGTCTGTTGAATTAGAACAAGAAAAAATAAGCTTTGCAGGGATTGGTGCCACACTAATCAGTTTTGGCAGGTTTACCATCACAGTCATATGCAAAAGTTTGAGCACCCCTGGTCAAAGAACGTTTTTTTTTTCTGCTAATTTATTGCAAACTAATTCATCCTGTAATTATATCACTATGTCATAGCAAAACAAATACTCTCTCTCTCTCTCTCTCTCTGACTCTCTCATTCCCATTCTACTCTGTTTAGTACCTCTCTGTCCTCCTATATTAACCCAAAGCCAAGGATACAGCCACATTCATTTAAGTAGGTTAATGTGGAGAAAGTGGCACCACCACTGGCCTAGTTGTCTCCCAGACTGCTGGAGGCAAAACACACACACACAGTCGGGCCTCATGCTTGTTACAGTAATAAGCAGAATCCACACTGTCTTTGAGGTCCTTTTAGCACAGTCTATTGGGAGCAACATAATGATGTGTTTTCATAATTGGGCTAAATGACATTATAATGCGTGCTAAGAGCTGCTGTGGATTTCGTCTGTGCCCGTTAATAAGTAACTAGAACTTCTGGACGTATCATATAAAAGGCTTTTGATAAAAAAAAAATCTTAACATTAACATGCTATGCAGAATTTATGTATGTATTTATTGAAGAGCATAAAAGACAGAATTAGGGAATACAAAGTATGTAAATAAAACTGGCAATATTCAGAAAAGAAGTCATTTTAAAACCATTTTGAGAGATCATGTCATTTTAATAGCAGTAGAGAACTGCTAAAGAAATTCTCACCTGATGCCAGTATTCATTGGATGCCTGCCTACTATGTCCTTACTTTATACTTTATCATTTCTTTCATTAAGCAGTTATTTTTTCAGGTGACAAGAGTGCAGTGTGTAATGTGGTGTGATAACTCTGCTGCCCTGTATTCACAAGAACTACCTCAGCTTTAGTTTGTGGTTGAAAAGGAGTGTGCTTTTACCTCTTATTACAGGGCTTAAATCATACTATTGTGTAGAAAGGCAGGGCTCTGTGTGTGTGTGTGTGTGTGTGTGTGTGTGTGTGTGTGTGTGTGTGTGTCTTTCTGAGACATCTTATCTCTATCCAGCGAGTGTGCTACAGGAGTGTGTGTGTTTGTGTGTATGTGCATATTTATAACGTGTGTATGTCTCTCTCTGTTCCAGAGTCTGATTGAAGAGCAGCAGTCCCAGCTGAACCAGTATGAGTCGGCTGCAGGGCAGTGTGTGAGTGAGCTGCAGAAGGCTCAGCTACAGGTGCAGTCTCTCCAGAATAAGATCCAGGAGAGCGAATCCAGTAACAAGGTACCAGAGCTACAGATTAAGTCAACTGCATTACCCATAGATGACCTGTCAGCTCTCCACTCACAAATGTGTTCCTAGCTCTTGCTAGGATTTACAGAAGGCTGGCAAAGATCCTGTTAAAGCTATACAGCTAGCTATAAACATACTTGGGATGCAATGAAATAGAAAGAATTGGGAATAAGTCTTTAGAATAGTTACTTTTCACATTCATAGGAGATTACTTTGAAAACACTTACCTAAAGAACATAATGTTTAAAAGGAGCAAAGAGTCAATGGTTGTTTACTTAACTCCTTAATATCAGTGCATTGGAACGTGTAGAAAATGCTGCCAGCTTCTGTAAGCAGCTGCTTAATCAAATAATTCTAGATGTTAGTTTTTATGTATCATAATAAAATACGTTCCTAAAAGCATTTAGCAGAGTGTATTCCGTTTTCAGGCATCTCATGTTTTCAAAGGCAATTCCTTGTTATGAATATACAGTAATAACAAAAATGAGTCAGTATTCCTCCTGGTTAAATACCACAAATGACTCTGAATACAATGTTCCCTGTTTAGTCAGATCTGCAAAAACTGTTTTCTAAACAAACTTCCTTTGTTTATTTCATCAAATATGGATGTAAGGCTGCTCTTAATGTGTGTATGTGGGTGTTTTCAGAACCTGCAGGAGAAACTTGGTGAAATGGAGACTGAACTGCATTCCATCAGACAAGCAGCTCAGAATCAGGAAAGGAACATCCAGAGCCTCACTGAAAGCCTTACGACTAAAGAAACAGAGGTACACACAACTTCATATAAAGCCACACATAGATATGCACATACTACTGACGATCAGGAGTTCATTTTAGTCCAAAGTAGAGTCTTTAGTAAGATTTTACCTGTCAGTTGATGGAAAGGCTGAGCGGAGTTGTCAGTTAAGTGGCGAACAACATTGTATTAAAAAAGTTTTTGATTGGTTTTGAGTCAGAGAGGTAGAGGAAGGCATGTTATTAGTCAGTTAAGGAGAAGTCTGAGATGAGTCGCAATTCAGTAAAAGTGAAAATGACCATTCTGTTACATGTGAACACACCACTTCACAGTGCGAACAGGGTGAAATTCTTCCTCTGTATTTAAACCAATTAACCAAGTGAAACCAGGAACATAGTGTCCAGGGAGCAGTGGGTGGGGACGGTACCTTGCTGAAGGGTACTTCAGAGGTGCTTAGCAGTCTTGGAATTGTAACCCACAACCTTCTCCTCGCAGGGCGAATGCCCCAACCACTAGGCCACCAGCAAAAGAGTCTTGAGTCATTAGGAGGAGTCTGTGTTGAGTCTTGAGTCGTTAAGGAGGAGTCTGAGTTGGGTCTTGAGTCATTAAGGAGGAGTCTGTTGAGTCTTAAGTCAGTTAAGGAGGAGTCTAAGTTGGGTCTTGAGTCATTAAGGAGGAGTCTGAGTTGGGTCTTGAGTCATTAAGGAGGAGTCTGAGTTGGGTCTTGAGTCATTAAGGAGGAGTCTGAGTTGAGTCTTGAGTCATTAAGGAGGAGTCTGTGTTGAGTCTTGAGTCATTAAGGAGGAGTCTGAGTTGAGTCTTAAGTCAGTTAAGAAGGAGTCTGAGTTGGGTCTTGAGTCATTAAGGAGGAGTCACAATCAGTTCAAGTCACTTATTCCACTCCACATCTGTGGCACATACATGTACATACACTTGTGCACACAAGTTCAAATATGCTTTGTGAATATCCCTAAGCCAGTTATATCACATAATTGAAAATGAAAACAAGCTTGTTAGAACAAATGTGATCAGTGCCCTAAGGGTTAGAGTCACTAGGCATAAATATGCATAAACATCAATTTGCATAAATATTCTTACATACTGTGTGTGTGTGTGTGTGTGTGTGTGTGTGTGTGTGTGTGTGTGCAGGCTCAGGAGCTTTATCAGGTTATAGAAGGACAGAACACCACTATGTGTAAGCTGAGAGAAATGGCTCATCGCAATCAGGTCCAGCACATAAAGGTGAGTGTGTTTCTTCGTCCGCCTGTCTTTCTATTTTCTGCCTTACACATGCACACACACTCACTAAAATGACGTTAGCTGTACGGTTCCTGTATCTGATTTTCTCCCTCTTTCTCTGCAGGCTGTCGATGGAGCAGAGGCCCACACAGTAGTGCAGCTGCAAGGGGAGATAGTGGGACTGCAGAGTTCTCTGTTCTCTTCTCAGCTGCAGCTGGAGGCCAGCCAGCGCGCTCACAGACAGAGCCAGCGGGTGGCAGATGACCTGGAGCGGGCCCGCAGCCGCCTTCACAATGACCTAGAGGCAGCGCTTCAGCACAGAGAGACCACTGACAAACACAACCAGGTAAAAAGGACACATTTTTGTGGATCGCAGTACGTCATACAGTGTCAGTAAACTTTTTGAGCATCACTGGTGAACTTCAATTTGATTAATATGTAAGAGAACATGCACATTTTGCAGGGCACTTAAACATATTGGAAAGAAACATTAAATGTAAATGTGCTGCGTCTTTTCCACATGCCACAATTTATCTTTTTCCACACATTGTTTTTTAACCGTAACAGTGTAAATAAATAAACAAGTGTGTTCACTTGTGTACTTCACTTAAAAAATCAACATATCATGTAATCCAAACTTTCAATACAGCTATATCTCATGTGTTTGTTTTGCAGGATCTGCGTCGTCTGGTACAGCAGCTGCGTTCAGAGCTTCAGGTCAAGGATGTTCAACTGAGAGAGAGTGAGAGTGACAAACACTCTGAGGCTGCAGCCCGTGACAAAACCGTCTCACAACTCCAGCATTCTCTGAAGGAGAAGGAAAAACTGCTGCAGGTTAGACAGACACACACACACACACACACACACATAAACACACAATCAGTTCAGGTAATCAGCACAAACTGCTGGCTGATTTCTCTGCCCCAAAACAAAAACTACACATATACTAGAAGTTCAGAGAGCCCATAGCTTGTATTTTTCTCCTGTTAATAAAAGTTGGTAACTAAAAGTATATAATCCATTTAATGTTGCTGTGTCTTTAATGTTAATATATTTAAATGATCTTTATTCTGATTGTCTTCATTGCATTGTGGCTCATTCAAATAACAGGCTGGGCTGAAACAATTTACATAACTTAAGTTCATAACTTGAGCACAGCTAAACCGTTGTTGAGTAAGAAGATGTGTACATGCAGTGTATGGACTAGGTGTGTTTTTTAAAAACAAGGATACATCAAAAAGGAGTTTTCTTTTAGTTATAAGGGCCCTTCGATGGTGTCAAAGGCTGGGTTTATTTCATGTCCAAGAAATCAGCCCTTGTTAAGTTGTTTTAAATGAGATTTAGTCTTCCTAGTCATTTTGTGTGTCTCATCCCTGCCGTGGTTCTGTGTCAGGAGTATTCTGAGCTGTTGGACCAGTCTGGTGATTCTGGTCGGCCCCAGGATGCCCTCATAGACAAACTGAAGAGCCGCATACTTGAACGGGACAAGGCTCTGGAGGTACTGTGCACACATGACAATAACACAACATTGCTCTGTAACTGCTGCACACACACACACACACACACACACACACACACAAACACACACACACACACAAACACACACACACACAATATATTGCAAAAACACAATTTTACCAAATGACTGAAAATGCATTACCTGTGTAAGAAAATACACTTCAATTAAACAAAACAGTTTAACTGTAAAAAAGGCAGTTAAAGTCATAAAATACTTCTGTTCACACATTGCCTGATACTTGGTTTCATCATTTCTTTGCATATTTTTAGCATGCTATAGATGAGAAGTTCCACTGTCTGGAGGAGAAAGAGAGCGAAGTGCGCAGACTTCAGTTAGCACTCCGGGAGAAGGAAAGAGACCTGGAGAGACTGCGCTGCATTCTGTCCAACAACGAGGAGACAATAACGGTGTGTATGCTGGACGTGAAGTTAGTACTGTATTTTTCAGCTCTAATCTGCACACAACAATAAGCTTTATTTTCTTTATAATGTTTTTAGTCCACCGACGATGTGTGTGTTGTGTTTTGTGAGTAGAGCCTGGACACCCTGGTGCGTGGTAAGGAGTTGGAACTGGAGCAGACTCAGGACGCGTGTCGGAAGCTGCAGTGGCTCAAACAGCAGTGGGATGAAAAACACACAGCTGCGCAACGCGAGAGAGACAACATCATCACACAGCTACACACCACCCTACACACACGCAGCAAAGAGACAGAGGTAAACGCACACAGACCACCTGCCTTTTTGTTAGTTTTTTGAGTTTCACTGATTCGTGTCTTTGCTGAATGTGCGATACATTTCAGTCAGACCTGAAAAACCTGAATAACTGCTTTTTATTACCCGACCAGCCCGGACAGTAAGAGACCGTGAGATACAGCACGCATCACAAACTGTCCAGACACGCCTTATAATGGGTGACATTTTTTAGTGTAATCGAAAGCTGCGTTCTCTGGAGTCATGGATCTTCATATTTGTAATGATTTGAAGTAGAAATTGTGAGCCAAAACTAGCCACCCAGCCTCAGAACCTAACCTCACTAAAGCTCTTGTGGTTGAATGAAATCAAATCCTGACATTTAGTGTAAAGCTATCCCAGAGTAGAAACTGTCTCTGCAGCAAATGGGGGATAAACAGGAGGACCTGTCAATCAGTAGCAATAATAAATAAAATATTTAGATAACCCAAAATATCAAGGCAAAACGATGCATTGAAATTAATATTAACAGCTGATTTTAAATCAGTGTTTAATTTATTGCTTGGGAAAGAACCAATAGTCTTTGAGCAAGATTCCTAATGCTACACCATTTACCACTAAACCTTGACTGCAAGTCTATAGGGCTGCATGGGCTGTGATAAAATCACACAGATTATTTTTGTTGTCTTAAGTGTGTATGAGCAGGTGAAAAATATAAACTTGTTCATGCATTAAATATTGTGCACATTATGTATTATATACCCAAAGTGGAATAATTTCATTTTGTTTCGTTAAAGGACCTGACTGCAGCATTAATGGCTAAAGTGTGCCCGGGCCCTAATGAAGTGGTGGAGGAGCTGAGATCACGCCTGGCTCTGAAGGAGCGCCTGTTCCAGGAGCTGCTGTCTGATCGTAGCAGGCAGACGCAGGAGCACCACACGCAGGTTCAGGACCTGCTCGGCACCATCAGTGTCAGAGACCAGTACATCCAGGTAAAGTTACACGCTGACCCACAGCTGTAATTCAGCACAGAGGCCACAAGGGGGCTTCACTCTAAACAGAGCATCACAGTCACGGTTCTGCTTGTCTTTGCTGTTTGTCCCCTGTTCTACCCACACTAAAATAAATAACTAAAGAAATGATAAAATAAATGCAGGATTACACAACGTAGACTACTATATGTGGCACAAAATCTAGCACCTTTGAAGGCAGGGGATGGTTATCAACAAAATGATCTCCATTAATGTTTGTTTGCACGTTGATTCTGGTGTTTTTTATTATTTTGTCTTACAGTAGTAGCAGTACTAGCGGTAGTAGTAATAGTAGTTTAAAACATGAATTTTGTTTGCAGTTTTGTCCATTTTTAAGATTTATTTACCTCAGGTGTAAAAATTACAGTCTGACTAAGTAACTAATTTAACTACATGGGTAAAGTTGTGTACATTTTTTGCCTGTGTGAAAATGAATGTGACTATAATGAACTTAATCGCGCGGACTCTTGTCAGGGTTCTGGGGGTTATGTGGGTGGACGGCCACTAGAGGTCGTACTAGTTTGGGTTATTGGTGCCGGGTTTATGTTTCATGTCATTCACCTGTGTTGAGATTAGGGGGTTAAATACTTGTGTTATGATTGGTGGGACTGAGTTGAAGTCATGTGTTTAAGTTCTGTTTAGGGGGGTCAGTGTTGTCGTTTCACCGATACGCAAGGCCTGTAGTATGCTTCTCTGTGTTCCTTTGTTTAAAGAGGTTTTTGTTTGCTTTTAAAATAAAAGCTGAAACGCATCGTGGAAGCCTGCCTGTCCGCCTGCTCTATTTGGGAAAGAGTACCCAGACGTCACAGCTCTCTCTCTGTCTCTCTCAGGAGAACGGTGAGAGGTTAAGGCAGGTGATATCTGAGCGGAGCCGTCAGGTACAGGAGTTGCGGCGGCAGGTGTCCTCACAGGACCGTGAGCTTGTGGAGCTGACACGAGAGAGAGAGCGGGAGAGAGACAGAGGAGCACCTCTGGCCACCGAGATGGAGAGACTACAGAGTTTACTAAGAGAGAAAGAGAGTCTTATACAGGTTAGAGACGCTCACACATGCAGAGAAACAGTCCAGGTCCACTGTTCATATGAATCAAGGTTAATGTGATGAATTTGTGTTTTAGGATCTGATGCAGGGTCAGGAAGAGGTGACCACTAAACCAGCAACAGGAGCACAGGGTAAGTTTATCAGCCTCACAGTACATGTGAACTCTCCTTTATATAGCTTATCTTATATCTCATATTTATATGACTCCTTAATTCCTCTGTGTTGCTTTATTCTGTTAACTATATTAGTGTCTGTTAGTGCTGTACACACTGTAAAAACTTTCTCTCAGATTCCCTCAGTGCATCAGTTAGTCATTAAGAAAACATGAATAATTAATTATTAATTTATGTGTTTGGAGGAGGAGCAAGGGATAGAAACTCGGAGCTGGAGATACAAGCTCTTACAGAGGAACTTCAGATTGCCCTCAGGAAGCAGAGAGAGACAGAGGTGCGTGCACACACACATACATATATGTATACATATACACACACACATACATATATACACACACACACACACACACACACACATATATATATATATATGCACACATTCCTCTGTTCAAATGTGATCAGTTTACCCGACCTTCTGTTCATTTCTCTTTTCTACCGCATTCTGTACTGACAGCGGGAACTGTCTGAGTTCAGGTCTGCTCTGGCTCAAGAGCATGAAGCCCATGCTGGCATGGACCCCAAGGTAAACTTATATACCATGTAATGTAGTAGTAGTTAGTAGTAGTCTGTTCGCATCAAGTGTAAATATATATAATGCGGCTGTTACTCTACAGAACGCTCTGGAGCAGCTGGTTTCAGAGTACCAGCAGCTGAACCAGGCTCTGAGAGCCGAGAAGAAACTCTACCAGAATCTGAACCACATCCAGTCCAGTGGAGACAGGTGAGAAAGTTAGGACCTGCACTTATTACATATCCAGCATATCTTGAATCATCATTGTTCATAACATTGCATGCATTAGATAATGAATAACAATAACTGATGTTTATTCTGAGATGGTAAGTATTAACCTAGCAATCAGCGTACAGCCAGTAATTCGATATATTTCATTGTAAATGCAGCAGAAAAAAATCCAGTCCATATTATTTTACAAACCCCTCAAATCAAAATTTTGCTTCCACTGTTTAGCAGTTTATCACAGTAGCTATAAGGACTATGTGCCTAACAAACACTAGAAATCAATAGCCACCCAAAAGCCACCTGTGTTTCACCTCTCACTGTAAGTCATACTGTGTCCTGAACCACATACTAAAGTCCAATACATCCTGAAGAAGAACATGGTTGAGAGGAGATTTGGGGATGTATTGACTTCTAGTGTTTGTTAGCAATGTTATAAGTCATAATTTGAACTACATTCGGGTAGAAAAGTGTGTGAAATTGATTATCAGACCTTTTCCTTTACTAACCATCAGGCACTGGAAACTATTTTGGACTTGTCCTAATTTCTAAACCCAGACCTCTTCAAATAGACTAGACCACACTTATTTGGATGCGGCCACAATCCCTAGAGCAGTTGTGTACCATTTAAAAAGGAGGGGGGGAGGGGCTTGTATGTAACTGTGGAAAAGCCTGAGGGCAGTTTTTAATATTAAGATCAGAAAAAAAGTGAAAACCAGATGGTGGCAGATAAATGTAAAAGTAGGAAACTGTAAAAATAGATGAAAGACATTTCAGATCCAGCTTGATGAACTGATCTGTAATCTGTATAACATTGAGAATTCAGATATAATGCCTGATGAGCAGAGCTGTAGAAATCTGTAACACTGAAAATAACTAAAGTAATATTCAGAAAGCCTATTTTTTCCAAAGGGGGTGATCAAATCCTGGGACAGAGAAATACTAAAATATTAAGTTCAACCTCTCATAGACATTTTTGGAATCTAGCATAGCATTAAAGTTTCTAGAATCACAAATTCATTCAAATGATGTGTGATGCCAGACTTTTGAACAATAGTGTAGATTTGAAAGAGTATGTTTACCATGTGAGTGGTGTTGTGTTGCTCCAGCAGCGCGGAGAAGACGCGGGAGTTGCACACAGAACTGGACACGGTTCAGGCTCTGCGGGCTCAGCTGGAAGAGGTCCTGAGCAGGACCCGAGACACAGCTCTGACACTGGACAGGGCAGCTAAGGCCCAGGCTGACTATGGAGGTGGGGCACAGCAGAGTTTGGGCTGCACGTTACAAAAGGCCTCCGGGCCAGCAGGGGGCGCTATTCCTAACACTGTATGAACGAGCGTTCTTCAGGGAAGCGACTAACAGAACGAACAAATGTACTAACAGCAGACTTTTGTTGTAGACTCGTGAAGTGGCAAAGCAAACAAATGTGTCGTTTTAATTTATTTTGTGTATTTATTGTGTGTGTATGCTGTGTTTTGGGAGGGTTGGGTGCAAGTGTTCTTGTCTGTTTTGCCATTTCAGTGTATTGTGTTTTCTTGTGTTGCTGTTACAGCATTTTTCTGTGAAGTGCTGATATCTGTATGGTCTGGCTCATTCATTTTCTTTTTCGTTGAACCATCGTCGTTTACACACAAAGCCTGGATATGCCTGACATTTTGTTTCACTTACATGGAAACATCACCTTAGACTTTACTTGAAAAGCAGAGCTAGTCTAAAGCTTCAATAATAGTGTGCTTTTTCCTAAACTGTCCAACTTTCTCTCTGCCCCACTTATGAACAATATATGCAAATGTCAAATGCAGTAGCTGGTGTTTGAATAGTGGCTTTAATTAGCTTTTAGTGGCATCCTGCATGGTATGCATGGTACAATAGACTTACAATAGCTATTCTTTCCTCGTGTGCCCATAACTGCAAAGTTAAGAAGCCTTGGTCACCCCAACTCCTCACACGTCTCTAAACTGGACGACCAGAAACTCAGTGCCAAACGAGATTTTGGACTCTTGCAAAGCAGCTTTCGCATCAGTCAGGTTTCTCCACAGATACTTCACAGCGCATAAACAAATGCAGGCCATTTTTATGTACTTCAAAAACTGACGCAAATAAATTGACACCAGCTTTCATGCTATATCAGCTGTTTTTTTTTGTATTTCATTCTTATCTTTTGAATGCCTTTCGGAATTTCCTTATGTTCACACTTGTCTATGATATTGGCATTTTAATGGGACATGGTAAGGAACTCTTTTGGAGCATATAGCAAATACAAGGTAAGTAGTGTCCTACATACAGTATACTAGTATAGGACATGACATACACATTTCCTCATATGTGTGTCATTATCAGTCTCATTATTTAAGGTGATTCGTTCGATCCCGGCCATTGATAAGGTCCATAAACATGAGTTTGATTTAAGTCGTATACGTGCTGAGCTATACATCCTGTAGTGTTCAGACACATGCATGTTAGATGTGCACGCACTGTGTTTGCATGCCTGTAATTTTCTACTAAAAATCCTTCCAAGTTTGGTCTAAAGATGAAAACGTCCAAGGCTGCTTTTTTCTACACTGCACTAAGTCACACAAACACAGTCAACTATACAGTACATCTCACATTTTCCAGGGGGAGATGCAGACCTTTCGTGTCTGTCATGGTCAGAGGAATGGCAAACATGAGTAACTTGGGTACTACACACAGACTATACAAGCATTTTCATATTATAGTGTGTCAGAAAGAATTGCCCACATATGTGTTTTGGATTTCATTCTATCTGCTAACATAAAGGAGAAAAAAATGAAATGATGGACGTTCCAACAAGACCCAGACGTAAATTGTGGTAATGGCCTAGTGGGTAGGATACTTGCCTCTGCAACAAGAGGTTATGGGTTCGAATCCTACCTTTAGCATACCACCTCTGGGTCCCTGAGCAAGACCCTTAACCCTAAGTTGCCCCTAGGGAGACTGCCCCCTGTAGTTAAGGAATGGCAGTCGCTTTGGCTGCTGTCAATGTAAATATTAAATAACATGGTGGTGATGGCCAAAGACAAAAGAGGTCTAGACAAAGAGGTCATGGGTTCGAATCCTCTACCTTCAGCACACCACCACTGGGTTTTGTTTATTTCAACAAAGGCATTTATTCATTTAATCTTAATATTTGTTCATTAAACCTCAGCAAGTGTTATAACAACTGACATTCCTCAGATTAAATTATAAAGGCCTAATAAATGATGAAGGCCTAATATTTATCAAACCAAAAGTACACACATTTAGTGTATATGATACAGCTTTCACAAACTGATCCTTCATTTCAATGCCTTCCAGTTTTTTCCCCTGAGGTCCACGTTTTGTCCCTTTTGTGCTACACAGTCGTTGCCAAGAATGACTGTATTGCCCTATTAATACACCGGTCCGCATTCTCTGGTTCCTCTGACGTTTTTACATTTCTGTTTCTGAAAATAGTAATGCATTCGGACTTGATTCAAATGTAAACTTCATTTCCATATAAATGAGAGATATTACAATACATTTACTGTCCGAAAAAAAATGAAATCTAAGTAAATTCAGTGTCAATTCAGTTTTGACATTTGTGCACCAGACAAGTGTTTAGGCTCTGATGGGATTTAAGCGATGTACTAGCTAACAGGCAGGGGTGAAATCAGATGGTTCTGATTGAACTGGCTTACTTGTTTCAGATGGGATTGGAATGAAGTAATACCATCATTCCTGGCAATAACAAGTATGTGGCACAACATGGCCCTTTGAACAGAGAACTCTTGCGCATGATAATATTATCAACCCTGCAGTTTTCACTTATCAGCCTTTCACTGTAATCCCAGTGATTTTATACATTACCACTGTGTATTATGCGCACACACACACACACACACATGACTCCCTAGTCTTCAGTGACTCCCTATTTTTTCACATTTTGCTTCCAAACAGCCAGACCTTCTTGCATTTTTAATGTGGTCTTGAGGAACGGTTCTCCAGGCTTCCTTCCTGAAGGACTTTCAAAGGCTCTCATTTCCAGTCCAGTCCCTGAACCTGACCAGTTTCCTGTTTTTTGTTGTTAGGCCACACATTGACCTATATATGAATCATTCAAACAGAACAAAGAGCATCTAACTGAAGTTCTGAACCAGTGAAGAACCAGGAGCAGATGATTCCAGATGATCAGGCGGTG
>JBBPDB010000040.1:30674222-30690053 GCA_037974465.1 Brachypetersius altus
TCTCTCTCTCTCTCCCTCTCTCTCTCTCTCTTTCTCGCTCCCTTTCACTCTCTCTCTTTTCCTCTCTCTCTCTCCCTTTCTCTCTCTCTCTCTCTCCCACTCTCTCTCTCTCTCTCTCCCACTCTCTCTTTCTCTCTCTCCCTTTCACTCTCTTTTCCTCTCTCTCTCTCCCTTTCTCTCTGCTCTCTCTCTCCCTCTTTGTCTCTCTTTCTCTCTTTCTCTGTCTCCCTTTAACTCTCTCTCTCTCTCTCTCTCCTTCTTTCTCTCTCTCTCTCCCTCCCTTTCAATCTCTCTTTTCCTCTCTCTCTTTTCCTCTCTCTCTTTCTCCGTCTAGGCTCTGGATTATTCCAGTGTCAGGACTCTGTTAGCAAACACAAAGACTCTGAGGCAAATTCTAGAGGAGGCAGCCTCTCTGCTGAAGATGTTCTGGAGGGCAGCCTTGCCCAGCAGTGATGGACCTGCACACCTCCTCCAGAAGGTCAGTTCGTCTCTTCTGCATGTGGATGACCTACTGTACAAATACGCATGTTGTATTATTGTATGCAGTAGTATTCCTTTAGATTGGAAGTGAAAAAGTGGATTCAAGGTTAATAACTATGACAAATGTGTCTGTCTGTACAGGAGCAGTCAATGAGGGAGGAGATCCAGTCTCTGCGGTTGAGGATAGCTGAGCAGGAGGAAGTTCTGCAGAGCACCATCCAGAGGCTGAGGAGCACCAGCCGCACTAAAGAGAGCATGGAGACCTTCATCGTCAGCCAGCGTCAGTCACCTCTCAACACACTTTACCATGATTTTCTGCGTTACTCGCATTTCAGAATGTAATATTCAGCCATGGAAATGCAGTAGTGTTTGTAGAGCAGCTTTTCTATGTGCTGTATTCCAGCAGCTTCACTCCTGATTCAGTTTCTGATGGTTGAAACAGAGTCACGCATGCTCACACTCCGGTCTAATTAAATATAAATTATTATTTACATTAATAAATTATTTACATGTATTATAAACATGTATTGTGGGCATGTGCGTGTGTGCGTCGACTTATTTCACCTTTTCTTTCCTCATCAGTGTCCAGGACTCGAGACGTGCTAAAAAAAGCCAGAGCCAATCTAGAGGTAAAGATTTCACTGTGTCCCTTTAATTCAGGCCCCAGAGTCACTTCTGTTCTACAGCAGCATTATGTGTTTAGATCATGTGTGCATGGAAAAAGCCCTGCTGTCCTTTGTCCCTCCGTCCTCACTTTGTGTGTCTCTTGCTTCTCCTTTCTTTCTCTATTGGTTTCTCTCTCTCTCTCTCTTTACCCGCTCTGAATGAAACCAGAAGAACGAGCTCAGGATTTCTTCTTTAAGCGCCTCCTCTTCCTCCCTTTGCCATGGTAACGGTCTGGTCTGTGCTGTGTGTCGTGTGCATCCCAGAGCCTGTGTTTGCTCTCTGCACGACCTCACTGCTTCACCATGACATCACCTCTCGTCCCGTCGGCTGCCCCGCACCATTCGCCAGTTTTCCATCCAGTTAAAACGATGTAACAGTAGTTCATGTGACTAAAGCTCGCGGGGTATTGGTCACCACACCATCATCCTTTGACAAAAAGAACTTAGGTTCCTAAATCTTCTCAGATATGGTTTTTTTTCTCAACTACACCTTTAAGAAAAAATCTAAAATGCCTCGAAAAAGCCTTTCTCTCAAGAACAACTGTAAGAGCAAGTGAGAATCTTGAAAAAGGTAGATGCTCTTAAATATTTTTTTAGGACGGCCTCAGACTGTAAGAGCTGGACAAGACAAGAGTTCAAAAAGTTCTGAAGAGCTTCACAAAATATAGTCAAATTAGACAATGGTGGATTTTTCGTGTTGGCTGTTTCGTCCTCCACCTCCAGTTGTTTGCTCATTCATTAATATGATTTGAGCAGATGAAACTAAATTACTGGTTACCGATATCTTTTACGCTGAAGTGTAGCATGTATCATGATGTTGATAGTCCGTGTGATAACCTATAGTCCCCTCACAGAAAGATTTCAGATTTTTATCGAAAATGTTTGAGAGCTTAATTTTTTTCTGTGCGCGTTTAAGAACTTTCTTACCTCCTAGCGTTCAGATTTGACTCGCTCATTGCAGAAGTTCAGTCGGTCCATCCATCTGCATTCATTTCTAACTGGCTTTCATGAACACAAAGCTGATCATTTCTAACAGACTAACGGCGATTACGCTCTGTAGAGCTTGCATTCGCTTCATAGAACAGACGGCTTAATATGAACCTGAAGATTTAATCTGAAGATTTGATCTGTGAACAAACTTGCACTTGAGAAAAGATGACAGGGTGATGTTTTTTGATCCAACTAACTTTAAAAGCTCCAACCTTTATTTTTTACACTGTTTTCCATTATACCTGTTTAATCTCTCATTGTCTTCTGTCCAGGTAAAATCCTCAAAGGTGCCTACCCAGGGTCTTCTGATTGGGGTGGCGTGACCCCCGAGATCGCCATGGAAACAGCCAGTGCGCGGCTCGCTAAAAAGCGGGGCAGGGAGTGCCTTCTGCAAGCGGTCTGAACCAGCCAAGACAAACAACACCTCTCCAACACCCTGCCTTATCCCACTCTCTGCTTTTCTCTTCTCTTATCCTTTCGCCTCTCCTTTCTTATCGTGTCTATTATCTACTCCTTTGTCTCCTTATCACTTTTTTCCTTTCGTCCTATTTCCTGTGCTTTCCTTTCTCCTCTTCTTTATCTTGTCCTGTTTTCTTATTTTGCCTTCTTATCTGATCTCTGTTTCCTTTTTTATCTCTTCTTTTCCTTTCCTTTTGTCCTATTTCCTCTCCTTTCCTGTCTCTGCTTCTTATCTACTCCTTTGTCTCCTTATCTTATCTTTTTCCTTTTTTGGCTCTTCTTTTCCTTCTCTTCTGTGCTATTTCCTGTGCTTTCTTTTCTCCTTTGCTTTCTTATCTCCTCCTCTCCTTTTCTCATCTCTTATCCCTTTGTCTCCTTATCTCGTTCCTTTCTTTTTGGTTTCTTCTTTTCCTTCTGTCCTTTCCTTTTCTTCTTTGGTTTTCCACCCTGTCTTCTCTCTTGCCTCCTTTCCTACCTTTTGTTTTCCCTTTCTTTTTTTTTTCCCCTTCGATTAAAAAAAAAGACTCTTGTCAATTTGTACTATTGCCTTGTGGAACCGAAGAAGCTTCCGAACGGATGTTGCGGTGTGCGTCCTGGTTGCCATAGAATGTGTTCCTCGCCATGGCAACGTGCGGGCGGTTCAAAAGTGTAGTTGCATGTTATTTCAGAGTTGGTAAGAAGACACGTACCCATTATTCCTACACGGAACCAATGTCTTCTGGAAACGAAAAAAAACCTCAATTCCGTAGCTGCCGCAGGAGATAAAACGTGGCTGGTTGCTGTTGGAGGTTCATTTATGCAGCTGAACATACTGCCGCTGAATCCCCTTGAGAAACTCAGGGATTTTAGGCAAAGAAACACTATTTAAAAAAAAAAAAAAAGCCACATCTTCTGAGAGCCATTCGGCTCCTTAAGCACTGAACTAACGGGTGCCTGCATTAAAGGTTTAGCCAGCCAAGCTCCACCCACAAATGTGTTCTTTAAAGGTTCTACGGATTGTTGGCAAGAGTCACTCATTCAGCGGTGTGAACTGAGTAGGAATTTACTCAAAACACATTCATTTAAACATACCATTTAAAATCAATGAAATCAGAGACGCTCAATTTCAACTAGTTACTAAAACGTTAGTGGGTGGAGCAAGTACTGGTTAATTGATGAAGTAGTTTTGTCTCGAAATTGTCAGCTGAAGCAGTTGACCTGAGCTTTAAGGCTCCTAGGGAGAAATATACATGAGCATGTGCAATAAAGACATTGGTCACTGAATGCAGTTGTGCCAGCTTTCACCCACACTGGAACCGAGTATGTTTTACAAAGCTAAAAGACCGTCGGTGCAATATTACGACTAGTATTAATTGCTATTATTATCATCCATACTACTGATGATATCCTTGGAAAGTGTTTTGCATGGTGAGGATAGAGAAAAGGAACAATAGCACCTTTTGTGTTGTGTTGTGAGGTGAGGTTCACCAATACTTGCCAAAGTTTGAACTCCTAGTTTCCCTTTCGTTTTACCTTATCCGTGCCATTGATTGGGGACTTTGACAGATTTTGTTCTTCTGAGATCATCATAAGTTCCTATGCGGTGCCATTATAACAGCTCGGTTGGAATTCTTGAATGGAGGTGACATTTTAGGAAAGCCTCAGAGACGGGCTAGAGTTGAGCTAAGTTATGAACTTTGGATCATAATTCAATTTAAAAGCTCGTTGATAAGCATTTAAATTGATTTTATACATGGATTAGGTGACAGGACCAAAACATATTGCGTTTTTTCACGCATTTCGAGGCCAGAGGGCTCTAGATGTTGCTCGAAAGTGTTTGGGCATTGAGAGGTCGGATGTGTGACGTTCTCCTCTTTAGCTTAAAAATGTCATGATCTTCTCCACGTCTGCTGGAATAGTGATTACAAACTTTGGCAAGGACCTGGTGGGACCAATATTAGCCAACTGGTGCCACAATCACGTAGCCAGGCACAGTGTTAAGGTGTCCTTTAGCTGCTTGTACGTTTCTGCTGTTATTTTCAGCGCTGTAAATAACTCGCTTTTTATTGCTGTATCATTGTGTGTTCATGTTCACTACATTAAACATTTGCTATATATGCAAAGGTTCAGTATCTGGGTCGCTGTGCAATAGCAAAAAAAGGCTTTTAATCAGTGTTGATCCTTCATTTGGAACAAATTCCAATGCAGTGTTCAGCCAGTTAATGCTAGTGTGTGACACTTGGTTAGTCACAATGCTTTTGTATGCTGGTTTGCAAAAAAAAAACAAGTTAGAGATGCCTTTCCCCCAAGATCCTCCTTAAAAATGCTTGTAGTTTTGTTTTCATAGCCCCCTTTAAAGCTCCAGGAGCTGTTGCTTTGCTTGCCTTTAAGCCAGAGAGCCGGCGTTGGTCGTTCTTAGTAGCTAAACAGAAATACAATCTTTTAAGCTGCTGCTTGTTGCTAGTTGTAGATAATGGCATAACGTTTCGCCATTTGGTCTGGCCTTGTTTGCACTCTGCACTATTTGGGTCGCGAGTAATTTTGCCAAGAACCAAAATAAATTGGAGAAGCCTCTCAAACGTAGAATAGAGTGGGACCTTCCCACTAAACCTGACCTTTTGGCTTATCTTGCATATTGAGATTTCAGTGAATCACCCGAGGATTTGAGAATAGAAAGATTCTGAAGAATACCAAAGTTTTGTTTTTTTTTACAAAAGTGGAAAAGACAAAAGAGCTTAGTGAGTGTAAGCAATGCAGATGCTTACAGCGATTGGATGGACACCCTGAATAATGAACATGAAGGTTCTGAAAACTGTATGATGTGTAAATAATGACTGAAGGCTGATGTGTTGCAATGGATACTGATCTGTTTGTGTGATGCAATAAAAATAAAAATAAATCACTGATACATTGGAGTCCTTATTCAAAGTTCACAGTGGTGATTGATGCCAATAGATTTGTTTGTAGTGCTTTGCCTGCCATCAGTTCATTATTTTCATTAGATACACTACATGGACAAATGTATTGGGACACAACTGGTTTTCATGGACTAGGCCCCTTACTTCCAGTGAAGCACAATTTTTATGATTCTGCAGACCAAGACAACGCTATGCTTCTAACTTTGTGGACACAGTTTGGGGAAGAACCTTTTCTATTCCAGCATGACAGTGCTCCAGTGCACAAAGCGATCTCCATAAAGACATGGCTGGATGAGTTTGGTGTGGAATGGAGATTGCGAGTCAGGCTTTCAGTCCATCGTCAGTGCCTGACTTCATAACTGCTTTACAGAATGAATGAACACATTCCCACAGAAACTCCAAAATCTTGTGGAAAGCCTTCCAAGAAGAGTGGAAGCTGTTATAGCTGCAAAGGGGGACCAACTCCATATTAAAATCTATGGATTTGAAAGCAATGTTATTAAAGTCCCTACTGGTGTAATGGCCAGCCAATACATTTAGGGTGCATAGGGAACAAAAAAAATGTGCAGACAAGTGGTACTCCAAGACCAGGACTGAGATCCACTGAAATAAAAAGAGCTTAGATGTATTAAAGTCAGTCTTTCTTAAATTTGGAACCCATAAGGAAGCTTAAACTTTGTTCATGGTGATCTTTCAGTAACTACACTTTGTCCTTTTAAAAACTCTTCAAAATTTCCTTAGTCATATTTATGTAGCTAAGCTTTAATAAATAAGTCTCAGGACTGAATCCAGTACAAGTTAAGCTCAGATACTTTCAGGGATATCTTAAAAAGGCTCATTAATCTAAAAAGAATACAAAACACACTGCACTCACATACAGACAGACAACATAACAGCACCAGATTGTATCCCTTTTTATTTTTAAAGCACAACACCACAAAATGCATGGCTTAACAAAAGATGCTGCATTGCTTTGAATAGGAGATACAATAAAGCTTTCGGGCTAAATTCAAGTGTTTGGATTATTTTCAATACAGCATTCTGTAAATACCGCACCTCGTGTTACCATAGCAACTTTTCAGCTCGGGATACGCCTTAAAACATCCACCACTCTGCAACGTCTTTGGAGAGAATCAATTCACACAAGTGAAGCGTGTACAATCACAAGCATCAAACAATGCCATCTTACATCCATGTAAAACCAGCATGAATCTCAACAAGATAAAAACTTGTGCACGTTTGGTTGCAGATTTTTGACCCATTATGAACCATCGCCCTTGAACTAAGACCACACACCTTTTACACTCAGGATCTCGGAGCCTCAAGATTATCATCGCCACTGCACTTCCAGAGAGAACAGCATTTGGAAAACACACAAATGTCAAACGGCACCATCAGTACATTCCTGTTTTATAAAATATGTCCCAAATACACAAAAAACATTTCACATCATAACTGGCCTAGGACACTGAAGATAGAGGTCGTCAAACGGGAGACTACAGTACATGATCTGTCCACTGCATAGTTGAAAAACTACGACCAAAACAAATCTGCTGTTAAGAAAAACAACGAACATCCAACTCAATTCGATTCAATAAACCAAAAGCGCTCACAGTGAAAACGTGGTTAAAGTGCTTATGCGATCGCAGGTGCTCTCCAAATTCAGCCAGTCCTTCATTTCAGCGGCTGCCAAACTGCCGTTCCTCGTTCTGACCGCATTAATCTGTCTCCAAAAACATAAGTAAATACTAACAAAACCTAAACTCGACTTTACAACTTTCCTTTTTCTCAGTTCAAAGCTCTACCAGTTCAGTTTTGGCCATAGATGACCATTTTCCCCAAAAAAGTCCCAATTTTCACAATTTCCCCGTCACACCAAACTGCTTCAAGCTGGCTGCTGTCACTGCTACTGTATCATATGCATCATACTTTTATCGCTTTTAATAGATAATGTCATACAGAGTGAGAAACCGCACAGTCAAGTCTATTTGAGATTAATTAACAACTCAGGCAAGCGTGCAATGATTAAGGCATGCAACTAGGCACCTTGTTTGGTACAGCTTTCCATCACTAGCTACATCGTACCTCCAGTCTACACTAAAGACCTACCCATTTGAAGGGAAGGGGAATTTGTGTAAATCTGATTTTTCATTATTTATATATATTTCCATATTATTATCATTACTTTATGATATTATTTTAGTGGCTGTCAACCTGCAGTTCCTTGCCAATCAAGCTAACGCACACTCAAAAAACAAACAAAAAAAAGCCATAACACAGCACCTACTCAGTCTGACCTACGTAATTAAAAACATTCAGAAAGCCCTTCGAGTAGACACGCCATCATGCAATAATGTCATTGAAATAAATAAGACACTCACAAACAAAACAAAGCTCATAAAACGGCATTCGGCGTACATAAACGTCTCAGAAACCTGGTTAATGTGATGTCATTACTGAAGATCGAAACATGCCGGTTTGCTTCAGTCGTCTTTAAAAATGTGCAACCCATTTTTTTTTTATCATTCTCTATAAAATCCCAAAAATAAAGAAATGATTGCAATAACGCCTAATGCTGCACTTCAGTTGTTGAGTACAGTTCAGTAGTCCTTCTCACATAGGTGCCGACAGAGACAGCACACACACACACACACACCCCACACACACAGACCCTTACACACACCTAGTGTGTGTGAGAATCAGCAGGTGGTTGAACCTCTTAAATGGGTGTGCAGTGCAGTCTCAGCGAGGTGAAGCAGTAAAAGAGAGAGTACAGTACAGACATGCTGCCCGGTCCTCAGCCAGGCGTCCGGCTTTATATCGGCTTGTACAGCAGAGAGGTGACGTACTTCTTCTTGTATCTGTGGGTCGCACTGAGGACCATCACACCGTCCTTTAGAGAAATAAAAGAGAAACCATTCAGATAGAGGAACGTCTATTACAGGCTTTTATACATTAGCTGTTGCTTTCATACATATTAAGAACAGTCCAGGCGCACTATACCTTTATTGAAAGTGCATAAAGATGGTTGAGCATCACATGATTGGGTTCGGGCAGCAGCGCTGGATCACACTGCAGACAGATTAAGAACAATTATCACTATGGAACAATTAATAGTTCATATATCACTTCACGAAATGGCTGTTATGGCCTTTTATTAAACGCATATCTTACCTTTTCTTATCTTAAACCCCACTAAGGTCCACTTATATGTTTGTTTGGTTTTTGTTTACCATGAATCAGATTTTGTCTCTATGTCTCTAAGAATGCCTGTTAATTTGCCTTCTTTTAAAATATCACTTCCATCGCAATTTATCTTCTATTTTATTTGAATTCCTATTATTTTTCATGTTTCTTGATGTATTAATGTTTTTATTCTATTCCTGAAAAGCACATTGAATGACCATTGTGTGTAATAATGGGCTACATAAATAAACTGAAGACTGAAATATGCAAACGATGTCCAATTCAATTGGCCGCACAGCACTGTGCCTCATTCAAAAAGAACTGAAGCACTCTTAAGGTTTTGGCAGCAAAGTGGTGGACCAAACGTCCCCCGACTACTAGAACTCTTCAACAAGCACTTAGTATAACAACTAAACAGTCATAACATAAATTCAAAAACGCTTTTGCAACGATCACACGTATAAAGTTCTTCAAAGTCTTCTGACAGAGTTCTGGTGGAGTAATAACTTCATCTTTACTACTATGTTAGCTTGCTAGCTAACTGAAGTCTAGGTTTATTAGACTTTTCTTTGTGGTCCACAAAGCATCGACATTCATCACTGTGGATAAGAGCATCTACCAAATGCTACAAATGTAAATGCAAATATGGGCCCCGTAATACAACTTTTGATTCTAACTGTAGCAGCACTACCTTTATTTTCCCATATCAAATGCAATAATTAAAAAAACAGGCTATGAAAAGTATAAAACACCACAAGCAATATTTTCATTTTAAGAGATAGAAGAGATCCAGAAGTCTGGCCAAATGTCTTTACACGTTTGTCAGAAGGTGGTGTTGCTCCACAGCCTACCCATGTTGCAACTTCAACTACAGGATGAAGCAAAGGCAAACATTCCATTTCCTAATAAATAATCTCTATAGATATTAGATATATCTCATAATATCTATCAGGAACATGAACCCACACCTGTTAAATGATCATTTTACCCATAACCACACCAAACTAATACGATGTCCAGCGCTGGAATGAACGGTTTAAAGCGACTCTTCCACTCTCTAAAGAGAGAGAGACTCACTGATATGTTGGTGTCTTTGTTCAGAATCACTTGAAGGAGGTGAGGAGGAAGGATGGGTGGGGCTTTGAAGCGTTCCTCTGGTCGAAACATGTACACTTCCTGCCCGTAAGGACCAGGTGGGGAGCTGGACAAATCTAAAATGACATCATGTTAGATTTTAGAGTAGCTTGGGAGTGTTGGACAGGAAAAAAACTGCAACTTCACTTCAGTGACGCATGATTTTATGGTTACTTAGATTAACAAGAGCAACAAAAAACACTTATAAAGCATCTGACTCTATTGGTGAGGAAACTGAGATTTAAATGGGCTTTAAGTGCTTTTGCAATATCACATATTGCAGAAGTGTATGAGTAAGGCTTTGTGGAATTAACCACTCCTACCTGAAGTATCAGAGCACTCCAGAGAGTCCACATGCAGCGCATCAAAGACCTCAAAGTCAGATTTCTTCACCTGGATCAGGTTGTTAATGGTGCCCATCTGACTTGTTACCACCGGCTGCAAACACAAATTCATTTTATTACTTTCTGAGCCATAAATGAATTACTACACTTATATTTTGCTACATATTTATCAAAAAATTCTACATATTTACCTCAGCAGGGTCATGAAGCCACTGCCCATCAACAAAGAACTTATACTGATGCTCCCCCTCAGGCAAGTCCAGGATTGCCACAAAGTCATTGTGGCTTGTGTAAAGAAAGAGAACAGATATTACACAAGCGTTAACATTCTATTAACCTGATTATATGAAATACTGTTATTGCTTCAAAATAATGTGATTTACTAACATTTTAGAATTAGTTAAAGCTGCAGTTTGGATGCATATTCAATACTCTGCTTAGAAGTCCCGCCCCTTAATTTACTCGGCAGACGATTAGAGGTTCTAAGGAACCATTACCTTTTATTGAGAGGGATCTTGGTGCTCCAGTTGTTGAAGGAGCCAGCAATGTAAACTTCTTTGCCCCCGCCTCCCCACCGTATAACTGTGGGACGTGCTTGTGGGCCTGGTTTTACCAAGTCATCTAAATCTGGAGGAAAATCTTTCTCCCCTGGAGCCTGGAGGGACACATGCTTTTACTCAGGGGCAGGCAAGGCCAGTCAACAAAGCAGAAATGATTGAAAACGTTCAATTAAAGACTAAAAACTAAATAAATCTACAGCAAGCTATAACATTCATATTACACATATGTTCACTCTGACAGATGGCAGTTAACTAGAGGAAGTGGAGAGGCTGATTTCAGTGTTATCGATTCGCTCGCGGCTGCACCCCAAAACCAAAAACTGCACACAGACAGAACTGTCAACAACCTGATAAGTGTATTATCAAAAATTAGTAGCATGCTTAGTCACTTCAGTTACATTAGCTGCTTTACTCATGTCTGCTCTGTGATATGAGTGTTGATGATCTATGAAGTTCAATCAGACACCAGCTAGTTTACCAAACGTCAACTTTAAATGAGGGGCTAACAATTTGCATTATGTCTGCATACAATTTTCAGCGCTTGCAGTGGCCATGCTTGACCTTAACTTTAAAGCCTGTCATGCTGATCTACTATATCTCTTTAAAATGTAGAGAAAGTCATGTTCATATGACTCAAAGTTGATCTCGGAGCGAAGAAACCCTTCCTGTCTCCCAGAATGAATTTCTTATTTTTTTCATTACTCAAAAGTCAGCAATTACAGGTCAATTTCAGACAAATGCACCATCATTTAATCTGCTGTATGTCTGTTTTCAAGTATTAGCTGTTGCGCACCTACAGTACACACTTAAGCAGCACTGCATCATTTCCCATACCTTTGTATCAGGTCCATGAGTGTTGAAGATATTGGGGTCATCTGTGCTGTCTACCATCTTGCTCGGTTCATGGTCTTTGTGGCTGCTGCCGCTGTCTGAGCGATGGCTCTTCGCCCCGTGGCGGTCGCCGGACACTCTGTCACTTGTGTTGCCCATGGTTCACCAAACCAAGCAGAGAAGGCGGCCTCCTTCTGCAACAGAGCCTAAAAGAGAAATGTGCAGATGTTACTACTGCTACTGGGCAGCTGGTGGACTAGTGGTTAGGAAGTTGCCCCTGTGATCAGAAATCTGTGGGTTTGAATCCCAGGACTGCTCCTGGCACCACTGAGATAACCTTGAGTCAGGTCCTCACACACTGCTCACTAGATGCTGTGTTCCTGGCTGCACACTACTGGACATACTTTTACATTGTTCACACTGTGTACTGTAGTGTGTTCACACATGACTGTAACTTTACCACTATTATCTAATTTTAGCTTCACTGACGCTGCTTAGCTAAGCCATGGTCCCATCAGTGACAGCTGATTGTGGACATATTTTAGGTTTGGTTCCTGTGTCCATCCAGAGAAGCTGGACACACAGCAGTTTAAACACTTGTGCTAATATAGATGGATCATTTCTATTAATGTTTAATATCCAAGAATAATGCTAAAAAAAAAAATGCTACACAGAAACAATGGCCAATCTATCTATAGATGTTTCTCCTCAGCTCACACCCAAACTGCCACTGTAAACACTCTGCTGTTTACTAAATACTGCACATTGTTTATTGCTATCCATCTCCATTCTGCATTTTGCACACCTAACAACGTCAGTGGTAGAATATAGTTTGTCATAAAACTGTATTCATTCAAACAGGTACAGCAGCTGTTGACTAAAAGCTGTCTTGTCCAGTTTTTATTGTTGGCTGTGTTTTCTTGCACGCTGTATTTTCTCCTGTCCGCACTTGTGCAGGGTTTCTGTTTAGGTGATGCTCCATGGTCCTGGAGTATCGTTATGTAGTTTTACTGTGTACTGTGCATAGTACATGGAAAAAGTATTGGGACAGACCTGTTTTTCAGGGTTTGGAGACTTCCAGTGAAGGGCAAACTTATTACGAAAGAATACCAAGACGTTTTGGACAACACCATGCTTTCAACTTTGGGGACAATTTGGGGAAGAACCTTTTACATTCCAGCATGACTGTATCCCAGTGCACAAAGCAAGCTTCATAAAGACATGCTGGATGAGTTCAGTGTGGAAGAACTGAACTGGCCGCACTGAGCCCTGAGATCAACCCCATCCAAAACCTTGAGGATGAACTGGAACGGAGATTTCGAGCCAGACTTTTTCATCCAAAATCAGTGCCTGACCTCATAAATGCTCTACAGAATTACTGGGAACAAATTCCCACAGAAACTCCAAGATCTTGTGGAAAGCCTTCCAAAAAGGGAGGAATGATACTGAAGTCCCTGTCGCTGTAATGTTCTTGGGTCGTAATACTTCTGTCTATATAGTGTGCATGGCTGAAATGACAAGATTTGACCAACCTAGATGTGGATATTTTATAAGAAATAGCAGAAAACAGTTGAAGCAGATCAGCTATTCTGCACTAACGGATGGGTGGAAGCTTGAAGAGGACCAGGAGGTTCAATCCAGAAATAATTATAATGTTATTTTAACTTTATAATCATGTTTATGTTGCCTGGGTGAAAACATAAATAAGGTCCGCCCACTTTACTAGCCACACGTTCGAATAAACACTACACTTTTTAGGCATCATTATGACAGTAAATAAACAACAACGAGCATATATATGTCACATTTAAGCAAGATAAACCCTGCCTCGACATTTTAACAGCTTGTTTATCTACACCTTTAGCCTAGCTAACGGCTAACCGTCCCGTTAGCCCGCAGAAATACTTAAAATCCCTAAAATGACACCAGTTAGAAAGGTTCTAACGACTTTACTTTAAATCACAGTTAAATTATGAAGTAAACTCACCAGATGGACGATACGCAGAGTTTGTTATGCAGTTGTTTCTCCTAATCCAACTCTGACAGACATTTAATATGTACGGCAACCCAGACACCCAAAATACGCCAAACCTTAAAGGGCAAATCCACCGAGTTTCCAAAATTGCAGTACAATTGATTTGTTAAGTTATTCAACAATGTTGGTATGTATATTGTAAAGTTTCTTAGAGTGCGTGGTTTCTTACAATACGTTTCTATACAGTTAACCACTCTGGATTGGTTACATCCTAAAAATCTGAATTTGTATATAGTAAATGTTAATATGCTACTTAAAAACATTTTCAAGTATTCATAACCATTCATAACCAGAATTTCATGTGAAAAACATTAAACTTTTAGGGTGTCTAGTTCCTCTCGTGAGCTGTGGACAATTCTGACAGAAGTTTCTACAGAATTGAGCAGTTTACGTTTTAACGTTTTAACATTTTACATTTAAACGTGTTTAAACAAATTCTCACAATAATTTGTTTTGACCTAGAAGAAATCGCTTCTGTGTTTAGAAGAAACCGCTATAACCTTGAGAAATTAGGTACTAAAAAATAAACAAGAATATTTACAAGAATAAAACCATAATAATAAAATGTTTTCTTGGCATTATTTGGTGTTAAAATATAAAAATCAGAGTAAGCACAAACAAAATAATTAACATATGAATAATGCTGTTTATTGGCAAAACTCATTTTTGTTCCAGATAGATCTGAGAGTCGCCCTCATTCCTATCATGATGGAAACCTTATGCCTGGTTTCTTGTGCAGCTCTTTACTGGATGAACAGTGAGAAATATAAAAGGAGTTACTTAGTGTTTATTGCTGGAGAGCATGATGGATTTGTGTGAATAACTGAATGAGTAACTTACCAGTATTCCTCTGGGGGTGCTGGGAAAAACTTTATTTTTGGCTGTTTTGTGGATGTGTTTGACTTTTCCAGTCTCCAATGGTATATACTCAACATCACATGCTTCGCCAGGCGTGGTGCTCTTGTTTGCAGTACGGTTCCTTCTAGAGCTCTTCTTATAAAACTGCATAAGCATCCAAAACAGAGCATACACAATGTGTAATGAACACACAAAACATAATACATTACCATTAGCAGTATATTAGTGTCTGTGGCGTGTAGTTTAGTACATTGCAGTATTAAAAGATCCAGTTAATTTCTTTAGCGTTGAGATTCATAATGGTCGGATGTGGTTCATTGTTGTGATACTTAATTTATACACACACACACACACACACACACACACACACACCGTTAACGGCCCAGCACTAATATATATATATAATATATACAAATAATATATAATACATAATATATATTTATAAATATACATCTATATTGCATATCCATATTGTAGATTGCATATTATTGTATATTGTTTAGTATTTTGTGTTGTTACATGTTCCTTGGCCAATAAACGCAATTCTGATCTTGATTTTGATGACAACATTTCCCCTTTAATATCTGTCACATATAATAAAACACATCGCACACTCACACGTAAGCTCTTGACCTGCTCCTCCACGGCCTTCAGTTTCTTAGAGAAGCTCTTCTCCAGGTGTTTGACTCCACTGTATAAAACCTGGCCTTTTTCCCTTACAGTGTGAATGCCTCCCTCTTCCTCATCCTCATCCTCATCACCACTGCTCTCCAGGCAAGCCACTGCCATCCTGTCCTGCCTGTCACTCTGAAAAACAGATGGGATGGAAATTCAGTACTCTTATGGTACTCACACAATTACTTCAGTATCACAGTGTATCAATTTCATTCGATACTAAACTCCAGTACCCGAGTAATCAGACTTATCAACATCAGGGAGCTCATAATCAGGTGTACTCCACAACCTTGGCTCTTAAGTGACTGATCAACAACCCATATAAACACAAAAAGCCGTGTGTCTGAACGCGCACCGCTACAAAACTCTTTTATTTTTGTAATCTATTAAAATAATACATTTAGATGTATGGAGTTTGTAGGCATCGTGAAGCCGCTCATTGTATGTTTGTCATTTAAAGGAATGCAAGCACTACATAAAAATAAGAGACTGCATATTTTTTTTCTGTGTAGTGCTTTTGTACCTTGTGGGAGTGTGTGTAAAATGTGCATGTCACTATTATTTTATATACTACTGACCACATTTGATTCAAATTTCAAACAAAAAAATGCCTGGATGAAATTTTACAACAAGGTGTTGAGAGCAGAGTGTGTGCATGTCTTACTCTGTTTCCTGCTGAAATACAGACCAAAGAAAAGCTACTCTACACACACTACT
>JBBPDB010000040.1:30709623-30725259 GCA_037974465.1 Brachypetersius altus
TTCCCCCCTTGTTTAATGGGCAAACCCCCCCCCCCCCCCCCATATAGCAAATACTACGTAATAAATGAGTGAGTGAGTGAACAAGTATACATTTCAAACCGATTGTGTGGCTTGATTCGAGATCAGATTGACACTAAATTTAGTCCAGGTCAGATTCTGATCAAAATTGTGGTTGAGGTCCAGTTATTGGGTTGCAGTTGGGTCCTGACAAAAACTTTAGGCCTAAGCTCTACCTTGTACTAATAACTGCATACTTTGCAACTGCAATGTTTGCAAACTATCACTGACCCCCTCCAGAACTCCAACCCAACTGTTTTAATACTCATCCATCTTCATTCAAATTTCTTCAAAATATGGTGTGAGCAGTTCAGTGGCTTCACATGGAGAAGAGTTTAATGCACAAACACATGCAGGGCTGCTGTAACGGTCCAGAAACCCTGGTACATGTTATCAGCCACTTCTGGGCACACCCAATGGGTGGACCACATTCAACTCAAGGCCAAAGGACAAACTCAATTCAGTTCAGTTTTATTCATAAAGTGCTTTTTACAACCAACGTTGCTACAAAGCAGAGTCCAGGTCCGAGCCCCTAGGACCTGGATTACAGAGGTAAGAAAAAAAACTTGCCTAAAGCTGGAAGAAGAAACCCAGGGAGGAAACAAGACTCAAAAGAGGAACCCATCCTCGACCCGGAGATCAAAGAAGAGAATCTCTTGGGAGAAAAGTTTCTGTAAAGATTTAATCACTGCTGAACAGATGGCAGTCTACAAATAACAGAGTAGGTACAGCAGAGTCAGTAGTGGTAGCTTTTGTTGATGCTGGTTGTCTGGAAGAGTAGTTTGAGAGTCGCTAGTCCACAGCAACAGAACAACAACTGGAGCTTTGAACAGGAATCTGTTTGCTCAACTCTATTCCACACACCATACGGCGTGTGATGTAGTTTCACAACGACTTGGTTAGGGAGTTGCCCACATGATTGGAAGGTTGTGGGTTCAAATCCCAGGACTGTAAGTGGCTCCACTATGGTGCCCTTGAGCAAGGTACCGTCCCCACACACTGCTCCCTGGGCACTGCGTTCCAGTGTTGCTACAGAATAGGGGTCTCCACCGCGGATCAACCGTCGCCATTTACTTCGGTCCCCTGCATCTTTCGCTTTCACACCAACTGCCTGCATGTCCTCCCTCACCACATCCATAAACCTCCTACTAGCCTTCCTCTTCTCCTCTTCCCTGCAGCACCAGCCTCAGCATCCTCCTCAGCATACTCCTGCCAACACGCTCAGTCTTTCCTCAGCATCTTTTGCAATATACACCGTGACAGTGTTTGTGATCACCTTCCACCCTGCCCCATTTTTATGATATGGCACTAGGGCATTAACAGAAAAGTCGACTAGACAACTTCAGAGGCACAAGTCGACACCCCCCGAGTGAAGAGTGTTTTGTTCTCCTCTCTGTGTGCATGCTTGTGTATACAATGCAGTCTTTGCCTCTGATTGGCTGACGCTGACACATCACCCAGTGCTGGCCATTGGGCATCCCGGGCATGTGCCTGGTGGGCTGATGGTAAATTTGGGCCAGTGCAGAATCCCATCAGCAGCACCTGCCCCCCTTAGTAAACACAGCCTGGTGGGCTGATTTTTTTGTCCCAGTCCAGCACTGCTCTAGACCACACAAACAGCACGGTGACCTGCACAACCTGCAAGTCTGTGTTAAAGAACAGTAAAAGTACTGGCTTTCTACACGGCATCCGAAAAGGCACCGCTAGTTAACATGGCTAACGCTAGCACTGCAGAGAGTGGCTGTGCTGCTTAAGTTGTCGGACACAGGACTTGTTTGGTCTGTGTCCGACGGCAAAATCGAAAATTTGATATTACAGATGTAGCAAGACACTGCTACAGTGTTTGGGTGCGCCGTGTAGAACAGTGCGTCACATTAGTTCCGCTTTTGGCGCTCACATGTAAAAGTAATAAAATCGATTTTCAGAAAAACACATTGTCCTGTACTGTAATTTCGAATTAATCGATAAAATCGATATATCGCCCACCTCCATCTCAGCATCCTCCTCACAACACACTCGGAGTTTCTTTTCATCCTCCTCATAACACATTCAGAGTCTCTCCTCAGCACATGTTCAAACCAACGCAGTCTCACCTCTTGGACTTTTCCTCCATAAGGTCCAACTCAAGCTGTCCCTCTAATAAACTCATTCCTGATCCTCTCCATTCTTGTCACTCACAATGCAAATCTTAACATTTTCAGCTCTGCCACCTCCAGCTCTACTTCCTGTGTTTTCGTCAGTTCCACTGTCTGCAATCCATCACCACTGTCTTTTCTAGAGGCAATTTGAACTATTCTTCATATAATTAGCACATCAAACAGCGGAGTAGAAAAATCAATAACCCACTCAGATCAGAAGAACAAAATATTAGGAGTAGAACTATTCATCATTCATCTAGTGCTTGGTGATATAATGCCTACACTGGTATATTGTGGTAGTATTACGTCCACTTTTATCATGCTATACAGCACTGTTATCGTCAAAGTATCTCAGTCCACTGGGGGTGTCTGTTTTTTAAAAGAACAGTCTGGTGTCAACTCAATGAAAACAGAACAAAACGGTGCAGTCAAAACAAGCTAAACGAGCCCTAAGACACACATCTAGCAAATGTTTCTGAGGAAGCACATGATCAATCAGGTTTACTAACAAACATAAATATCATGTGATACTGTGAAGTTCCCCAGGACTAACTCGGACAACCTGATTTCCTTCTGCAGCTCTAAAGTCTACCACCTGACCTCACTGTGTTTGTAACAATGCATAATGACTATGCAACAATGTGGTCTTGCAGTAGGCCATCAACAACTCACAGCGTGAGAACTGCATTCTGAACTTTATCCAGACTAAAAATGCAAGGTATGTGCTTTGAAGCCATTGTTTAATTAAAACTGTTGAAGCACAATTTGATCTTAGCATTAGACAACTGATCTCTTTTTTATGCTTTTTTTAAGTGCATAAAACAATGATGGGTATACATGTTTCTATACAGCGATACTGTGTGTTGAGGAGTTCAGGCTGTATTCGGGCCCCAACAAAAACTTTAGGCCCAATCAAAGCTCTTCGTTCTATTATTGATGACGTGTAATTCAACTGAAATGCTTGCAAACTAGCACTGATGAGGGTAATTTAACAGATGATTTGTCATCTATCTTCTTTCAAATTTCATCCAAAATACTGAGGTTATAAGTGGGGTCTAAGTGCTCGGTCTGACATATTTCTGAATCCAACAGCGTTGCCTGGGATGAGACTCGAAGTCATTTTAAGAGTATTGTTCAGCAGTGAGGCATATGCTGTTCAGCTAATTCAAGTGTGTATGCAATTGTGAGTATTGATTAGTATATTGTAAGATGGTCCAATTTGGACAAAAGTATTAGGATATCTGACCATTTAAATGCTATTGCATTCAAATACAGAGATTTTAATATGGAGTTACTCCCCTGCTTGCATTCATAACAGTTTCCACTCTACTTGGAAGGTTTTCCTCAAGATTTTAGAGTTTCTGTGGGAATTTGTACCCATTCATTTATTTGTAGATCATTTATGAGCTCAGGCGCTGGATGAGAAGACCTGGCTCGCAATCTCCATTCCAGTTCATCCCAAAGAATCTGGATGGGATTGAGGACAGGGCTATGTATGGAGCATGCTTTGTGCACTGGGGCACAGTCATGCTGGAATAGAAAAGGGCACTCAAACTACTGTGTCCACAAAGTTAGAAGCACGTTTGTCTAAAACGTTCTTGGTCTGCTGAGGCATTAAGGAAGTTTGGGGCCTAGCCCAAACCTCTGGAAAACAGGTGTCCCAATACTTTTCTCCATGCAGTGTATTACAGACTGAACGACGTGGCAGTGCGAAAACAAGCCCTGGGTAAACAGAAGTACCCAGTGATTAGACCCACGTCTAACACGGAAAGGTGGCACAGCTGGCAGTAAACAGTGTTGGCATCCAGGAGGAAAGGTGGGGGGGGGCAGGGTAGGCCAGTTTCATGGTCAAA
The DNA here is from genome assembly GCA_037974465.1 of Brachypetersius altus. Classification (NCBI taxonomy): domain Eukaryota; kingdom Metazoa; phylum Chordata; class Actinopteri; order Characiformes; family Alestidae; genus Brachypetersius; species Brachypetersius altus. The sequence goes on from JBBPDB010000040.1 coordinate 30,713,672, forward strand.
ATCGTGATTTACCCCACTCAAGCATTGTTTTAAGCAGTGTATACTATAAAAAGTATTTAAGAAGTTGACTAAACCTCCAAACAGTCTCTGACTTTCTCCTGCACACTCCCTATGTTGCCAAGAGCGTTAAAGAATTCAAAACAGAAACAGAATTGGATTAACCTCACCCCAAACCTAGTTTAATGCATTTTAAAGCCATTTTTAGAGCCTTTTTAGAGCCTAAACTACCAACTATGAAGATAAAAAGCATGTTTTAACAGTCACCTTCATACAAAATGACAAGAAAACCTGAAGTTTTGTTTTTGTTTATGAATCTGGACACGAACTCAAAAAAACGACAAAAAACACGACTCACCTGACTAGCTTTGTAAAACTGCTTCTTAAAACCAGCGACAGACATCTTTAGGCGGTCTTAATTCCTGCCACTGAGCTGAAAAGTGCCGTTTTGTGGATTTAAAGTCTTTAAAAACTCCAGAAAAGTCTCGTAGCTCTTTCTCCTCCTGCTCTGCCAACTCCTGCAGCCGGACAGAATCGACACCCCCCGACTTCCGGCTTACACGGGTTCTCTCCTCTCTTCTTCTGGCGTGGCTGCTGTGGGAGGTTTTACTTTTTACTGGGTTTAAACACGTCGTTGACTTTTGCATTCATGAACATTATAGGCCGTTTTGACGTGGTGTGGAATGGACTAAAGTATTATGGCCTATTTAGAAATGGGAGTCACTTTAATAACATCTTTTATTTCATCGCAGCCCTGACCTGTTCTTTCTACTTCAGCAGTAGAGCAGAAACACTGGCCCATCGTTTATGCTCTTGGAAAATAAATAGTAAAGCTGTATCTTCAGATCCTATCATCTTTCGGTCCATCGTGTGTGTCTATATACATAGTACACAGTGAAGACGAAATATCTCTGTGCACTATGTGTATATAGGTGCAACATCAGAACACAACAGAACACAGAACAGCAGCCAGACAAATCAACAATTTAATTTATGAAATACTGTTTTATGCCAGTTAAACTGTCTTACCATTTGGCATTTATGAACATCGTAAAGCTATTCTGACGTGGTGTGGAACAGATCGAGATATTATGGCCCATCTAGTATTGAGAGTCACTTTACTTATTTTATTTCATCTTCAGTGAAGCTCCGACCCTTTTTTCTACCTGAACAGAAACACTGACCCATCACACAGTTTATACCAGGAAATTAAATATTATAAATTAAATAGGAGAATGACTATCTTTCAGATCTGTTGACCTATTAATCTATGACCTGTTGGCCTGATCACAGGGCAAATGCACTAACCCCTAGGCCACAAGCTGCCATATATGTATGTATATAGACAGTGCTGTGTTCATAAAGTTCTGAAGCACCTCTCGTTCCTTTATATATTTGCTTTGAATCACCTTGTCGGTGCAAAAATACCATTGAGTTGATTGAATGAAAGAAAGTTCCAACCACTCAGCATTCAGCACCACCAGTATACTGATCACTGCCTGATCATATGGGATCATCTGCACCTGTTTCTTCACTGGTTCTGGTTAGATGTGCTTGAATGATTCAGACGTAGGTCCTCTGTAAAGGAGCCAACCTAAACCCCAAAATAATGTAGGTGTAGCTCTCCAATACAAAACAACCCCACTTTATTACATTCCTTAAAGCACAGTTTTTTGTACAACAAGGTGTCACACAAAGATTAATTCAGTTTTGAGGTTCTTACACTTTATAACCAAGTCCAGGAGAGGAGAAAGAAAACTATTTTTGGTATTTCTATTGTGCTTAGGCTACTTTCATTTAAAAAAAAAAACACAAACCAAACAAGACAGGCTGGTTGGGAGTCACTGTGAAATGGAAAAAATGGCTACTGTCCAACAAATCGTAGTTCACATAAAAACAACATACATCAGAGAATAAAATTCATCTTTCATTTTTATTTCTTTTTTTCGTCTCGCTTATATCCTGACTTATATGACTCAGGCTCAAATATCCTGTAGTAGAACGTTAGAAGAAAGAGGAAAAGGTCTTTTGACACTTTGTGATTGACATTCACAAAAATATATACTGTATATATATCTAGTTGTAGGACACAGTGATCAAGGATACGGGTCTCCTATTCGGTGTAAAGTGTGGTGTGCGTGTAAAGGGGGGGGGGATTCCGTTTTGTTTGTGGTCGGCAGACTGAGGATGCTGGTAAGACAGAGACCAGCTATCTCCCTGAGTGACACATTTGCTTTTTTTCTGTAAAAAATACATGTAAAACAGTTTTCTTCTTATAAAACAACAAAAAAAACCTCATTAAACCATACAAAACTGAGCACATGGAGAGATTAGTCTGCCCGTGCTGTACACTTGGGCTCTGTTGGGAAGGCGAGAGTGTAAATAATGAAACTGCATGCAAAGTCAAGGTCTAAAAGTGAGGATTAGATCATAATACACTTCTATCAACTGAACTGATGACTCGGAACAGAGCTTGGACTTTCACGCCCATGTTGTCCTCAGTGGAGGTCAGAAAGACCACTACAGCTGAACTATCAGGCAGTTTCCAGTGGATTTCTTCAAAGGAAAGATTTCACTGATGTTTCAAATGTTCTGCGTATTTCAATTGCTAAGGTGTAAACAGTCTGAGTGTTTTGAGGTTGTATAATAATGCTTCTGTATAATAGGGGTGAATGGAACCAGATTTCCACAATAAATTAGTGATCAGTTTTATTTTTTTAATTCAATTATTAGAGGGGATTTCTCCCACCGTTTTTGAAATATGGGCATGGATCCGTTTACATTTATGGCATTTAGCAGACGCTTTTATCCAAAGCGACTTCAGGGGTTATAGGTCTTGTTCAGGAACCCAGTGGTGGTGTGCTAAAGGTAGGATTCGAACCCATGACCTCCTGGTCGAGGCAAGTATCCCACACACAAGGCCACCACCACCAGTTTCTGGCCATTAAACCAATTTCTCCAAACACGGGTTTTCCATAACCATGCGTTTGATTTACGATCCAAAGCCACAAATGAATCTACGCGTGTCCTGATATAATTACATAGAAATGATATTTGTTCATTATTTTGTATCTCTTCATAATGGTAGAAATGTTGCAAATTGATTTACAAAATGATTCGGGGACTATTTTGCCACGTAACGGCAGCACATATCCTTCCACAGCAAATGTTTTTCTTTTACAAAATCTCTTTAGGCGGTTTTGAAGGAGAGTAATATAAACAGGCTGTGTTCATGCCAATTTCAGGTAATTGCTTTCTGCAAGGGAGCTTTTAGAGCCATTAACCACTTCAGACGCTCAGTTCCATTCAGCACCTCTGTGAACGATTCGGACTCTTGCCAGTCTCTCTAGAACGAAGCATTTCAAACAAAGCACCCTCAACCCACTCGGGACGACTTTCACATCTTAACAATTCAGCGTTTTTCAAACATGGGTGAAATTCCTTTTTAGTCATGTAACATAGTTCAAGACAGAAAATACTAGTTCATATCGTAAAACTATCGGATCATTCTGAAAAGCGAAGTTCGTCCATAAATACTACACTAAGCCCTGACTCAGGGGGGTAGCTGAGATCTCTGTCAACCTTTTTTTTTTCATTATTTTTTTTTTTTGTCATGCCGAGATGTACGAGCAGGAAGCGGAGGGACAGCGAGTGGGAGACAGAAACGGGGGGGAAAAAAAGAGAGGAGCCACAATTTACAAAATAATACACCCGAGAACTGCAGCGTTTCCTGTTACGGCCTCCGGCTGATCCTCGCCGTGTGCTTGTTTGTGTGTGTGGAAAACAAAAGTCCATGTTTTCATGTACGGTTTACTCATCAAGCTCTTCATCCGTCTCTCACTTAAGTCCGGACTTAAACGGCCGTGGCCTGAAAGCTTTAGGAATCCATTGGAGAGGGTCCAGCACCAGCAGAGGGTCCTAGAGGGTCCACCAGCTCAGCTCAGTTCAGTCTGAGTTCAAAAGGCTGGACAGTTTTCCCTCCCGTTGCAAAGTCTGAAGGTTCTCCCCCCCCCCACGGAACAAATTCATAATGGGCTTTTATCCATCGTCTCATTTCCGGTCTCATATCCGGCCTTGGAGGTCCATTAAAGTCCCGGCTCTTTATTTTCCTTCTTCCAAAAACCCTGTGCTCCGTTGTTTTCTTTCCCTGCTCTGTCTCTTTCCCTCGCTCCCTCTATACTTCTCTCTCGGTCTTCACTACATACATTTATTTATATACATTCCTAGTTAAAATAATCTATTCATGTACGTATAAATTAAAAGGAACATAAATGTATCTTTCTCGACTTTAAGTGGCATTCAACAAGGGCAGGGGACGTGGGACTGAGGTTTCTCATTGTGTTTAAAATAATAATAAAAAACAAAAAATAAAATAAGAGCAGCACCAAACACTGTCTGAAACAAGTGCCTGAGCGAACGTGAGGATCTACACGTAGTTTATAAGTGCTATAAAGTTGTCTTACGTGAAAACGTTCTAAAAAAAAAAAAAGCAAAAACAAAACAGACAGTACTACACTTTCATTGCACGTTAGATGGTGGTTCCTAATCCTGGTCCTGGATGATCCCTGCCATGCACATTTTGGTGTTTTCCCTCCTGTTTAAATATAAGGGGAGGCATTTCATAAAGTAAAGCTGGCTTTTGGCAGAGAGTCATGTTTTGCAGACTTGTAATAAAATGTTATCTTATGACTCGTGTTTTTCATCCGTAGCAGTAATCCGGACGTGAAAAGAGAACCCTTTCACTTTTACAATAAAATCCAATGGGCACTTGCTCCAGTGAAAAAAAGTGAAAGTGACAATCTGGTCATACGTGAACACACCACAGCACACAGTGTGAACAGCACCTCTGTATTTAACCCATTCACCAAGCGAAGCAGTGGGCAGCCACGAACACGGCGCCCGGGGAGCAGTGCGTGGGGACGGTACCTTGCTCAGGGTACCTCAGAGGTGCCTTGGGAATTGAACCCGCGACTTCCTGATCACAGGCCGAATGCCCTAACCACTAGGCCACCAGCTGCATCTGCTTTGTGATATACCTCCCCAGATGTTATGATTCTGATTCAGAGCCCCTCTCAGTGTTGCAGGAGGCGTGTTAGAGCAGGGGGAAAACACTCAGAGGGGCAGGGCGGGTCTCCAGGACCACCGCCGGGAGCCACTGCATTAGAAAACTACATCAGCACTCCTGATTACTGGTTGGCGCACAAGTGCTCGAGTTGGGATTTGTTTCGTTTCGGTTGGTCCCTTCGTACTGCTGAAGATCTGGGCACTATGCGGTTTCTAATAGATTGTCGCTTGTAACTCACGTGGGTTAATATATAAAAATACTAAACGAAACAAATAATAAATAAAAAGAAAACAAACCAAGGTGCAGTACATACATTCGGTCGCATCCTAAGGTTAAGTGCTGTCGTCTAGGAGGTACATTCACGATTTGTCCGAGGGCGTCTTTGGGGGTGGGGTGGGCGTCTTTATTTACGGTCTGGTTCCTGACGTGCCCCAAACAGTATTTTAGTACTTTCCCTACTCTAATAAACCCGATTCAACTCACTAGCTTATTCTAAAGGCTTGTGTGTTGGCTAGTTCCATTATATTGACATTGGCTTGTATTATTTTGACCAATATGATACACATGACCATAAAAATATCATTTTTATATATATAATATATATATAGAACATCTCCGATTTGTAAGATAAGCGAATGGAGGCTCATTTGCATATTACAGAATTATGAATTTTACTATCAAGGCTAAGCTAGATAAATGTGATAATGACTAACAACCAAAATGATGTGGGAGTAGTTTCTGAATAAATAGTACCTTATTTTAGATTGACCTTAAAAATCTAAAATAAGAAGGAGGTCCTCGTCTTTCCTGAGCTGAACGTTAGAGCAGGAGAAACACTAAACTCTGCAGGGCATCGCATCACCAGGACCACTCTGTGAACCCGTTTTAGTGTAACTGCAGCTGGACTGGAACAAAAATCCAGACTGATGGAGTGTCCCAGAGGACAGAACTGAGAACCTACGCCTTTTAAGACACGCGTCTTAAAAATATTTCTATTTTCGCTAAAAACAAGCATCATTTGTCTTGCAAAAGTGCCTATCCACTGATTATCTACGCATTTCTAATGCGCTGCTCTGTTAATGAGCTGGGGGCAGTGTAATTAACTGTGTAGAGGGGGGGGGGGGGTAATGTGGAGTCTTGGCCCCTATAATGGTCTGGTGCTCCTGTACACATCGATGACTAAAACAGGGTGCAAGATTGTCTCTGGGCTGGTGAGGTTTTTTTTTTTTCTTTTAACAGTTTTTAAAAAAAAAAAAAAAAAAAAAAAAGTTTTACCCCCCAAGCACCCACTTTCCACTCTCATCACCTTACTCATCCTCCATCACGCTATTTCCCCATTTGTACTCTCTCTAATGCTGAATCGCTTCCTCTCACGCCCTCCACCTCCTCTCCCTCACTCTCTCTCTCTCTCCCTCTAACTGTCAGTGGAGTCAGGGAAGTTGATTTCACTGCCGAACACTTCCCTGTAGAGCGGAGGGAAGATGTAGGCCGTTTCGGGATGAACCAGACGGAAAAACTCCAGCTTGTCGATGTGGAGATTGCAGATCGACTTCATCTGTGGCAGCTTAGACACCATCTATTAAAAAGAAAGATGCAAAAAAAAGAATTACAGCAATCAAACGACACACTTCCATTTTTAACAGTAACTTTCAGGAGTTGGAAAAGAACATTCTCCGCTTATAAAGCGAGGTTTATTATAAGAATCGTCTACTGTATACAAGGTAATGTGATGAAATCTTGTTCCTGGTAATTAGGGATCTTTTCTGTGAAAATGTAAAAGCAGTTACTTTTTCAATAGACTTAATGTCAAATTAATATGAGAAGTCTTTAAGTCATTTTTAAACTAAATAGTTTTATTTTCACTTGTCAGCTTCATTACAGCATTAAAAGTATTTAGGTCCAGCAGGGGGCGGTAGTAGGACACTAAACTAGAGGTGAAGTGTCTTAATTATTAAATCAGGTCAAAAGGAAAGGAAGATTCGTGTCCAGTTAAGATCTGCTGAATATTTACTTTGGGTCAATCCATATCGAAAATAAAGTGAAAGTCTGTTAAATAAATGGGACCGATATTAAAAAATCCTACATCTTTACTTTAATTGTGGTATTTATTTATGCGACATTGCTCCACCAGCTTTTAATTTGCTTGCAATCAAATTTTAATTCTATGTAGTATCCATATAATATTGGATCTAGATGCTACTTGGTTCTGAATGTAAAAAAACAATGTGCCACAGATCACAGAGCTGAAAACCAAACTTTATAAAAGGTGCTTCAACTGTATATTTTCCCAAAAAGGACTATTTTAATTTTATGAGAAAGTGTTAATATTCAACGTAGATCTTAAAAACATTTAACGCTGTTATATTACTCTTTATACTTTTTTGCTTTTACTGGCTGGAACATTCCATTCACTGGGATAGGGAGACCAAGGAGCCACGCTCCACAAAAAAAACAAAAGAGAGGAAATCGTGGAAGAAGCCAAGTGTGGAAAAGTTGATCTATTAAGTTTGGCACATCAGTTAAAAACATGATCTCACCATCTTTTATTATTTATTTTATTTCTTCTGGTTATGGGGCATTCCATTTTATGAAACTCCCCTCCAAGTCTGCCACAGGTGGGATTAGGCAACTGTACTTTATTGTTTCCTGATGCTACTGGTTGATGAGGCCAGAAATGAGTTCTGAGAAATAAGAAATTGTGAAATAATGTGTTTTGAACTAAGACTAATATTTTGTCCAGATACGTGCATTCAGTATGACATAAACCAAACCACGGCAAAGCTGTAGCTGTCTCACAGAGACAGAAACCCTTACTTATCTAAGTTAACATAGTTATATACTGATATATATATACTAAAAAAAGTACTGGGTATTAAAGTATTGGGTGTTTTGCCATTTTGAGCTGGTATGGAATGGTCCCCTTGCATAAGTGTGGTCTGCCTCACCTTATCCAGTTTCTCTGGGCTCGCTCCTGACATATGCAGGCTGTGCTGCAGAGCCAGATAAATCTTCTCCTGCAGCTTCTGTACCTGCTGACCCTCCGTTAACCACGGGCGATCTGAGAGAGGAAAATATTAATGTTAATGTTCAAGCTTTATTATTGTTAATTTCTCAGTATTATTTACTATCTAGTGCGATAGGATGAGAGAGGGAATACGACGGGGTGAGACAGAGAATATTAAAGGGCGAGAGAGAAGAAGACTGGGTGAGAAAAGAGAGAGAGAATATGATAGGGTGAAGATAGAATACGATGCATGAGAGAGAATAGGATGGGCTGAGAATAGAAAGATGCGTGAGAAAGAATATGTGTGACTGAGTGAGAGTGAGTGAGTGAGAGAGGAAGAGAGAATATGATGGGGTGCAATATAGAATATGTAAAAGAGAGACAGAGAGACAAAAAGAGAGAGAGAATATGATGGACTGAGAGTATGATGCGTGAGAATATATGATGGGAGAAAGACAGAGCAATAGAGAGAAAGAGAGAGCAAGAGAGGGAGAAAGAGAGAAAGAGAGAGAGAGAGAGAGAAGGAGAGAGAGCTAGAGAGAATATGATGGGTCCGAAGAGAGAATAGGATGGACTGAGAATATGATGCGTGAGAATATATGATGGGTGACAGAGAGAGAGCGAAAAAGTGAGCAAGAGAGATGGAGAAAGAGAGAGAGGGAGAGAAAGAGGGAGAGAGAGGGAAAAAGACAGAATAGGATGAGCTGAGAGAGAATTTGACTGTGTAAGTAGAAGAGAAAGAGGGAAGACAGAGAATATTATGGGGTGAGAGAAAATATAAAGGGGTGCAAGAGAGAGAATATAACCGTTAGTGCGGGAGAGAGAGAGTGGGTTAGGATGGGAGAGAGAGAGATAATATGATCGGGTGAGAATGAGATGGAAATCATGATGGAGAGGGAAAATAATGGGAGATATAGAGAATCTGACAGGTGAAAGAGAAAGAAAATATACAGGGGTAAGTGTGTGGCTGAGGTATATATATTCATTTGGTTGTGCCAACGCTATTAATACGTGTGTGTGTTTGTGTGTAAAACCTACCAGGAGATAGAAGAATGGCAGCACTAAACAAGGCCATCTCCTCCTCACTCAGCTGCAGACGACAAAGACTCTTGGCCAACTCAAATACAGCATTCACAAGATCATCACAGCCTGTAAACACACATACACACGGTTAAACAAAGACAAAAACACTAACAAAGGTCATGCTATGCTGTATACGTGTACACAACCACGCCTATGTATTCCAGTTAAGCGAAACGATCACTTCTTAGAAGGAAGTTTCCTTTGACTGCGATTTTATTCTGCGTGCACAATAAAATTTACTGCTCTCATGGAATTTGGCTCATTTCCTTAAAGATTCTCATTATCACTGGACTTTATGCACAGCATCAGATCATATCCTTACTGTAACAGTCTAACCTTAGCTTCATTCCAGCATCATGTGACACTACCTTCACCTAATTCAATACCTATTCAATACAATAGTATAGCGAATAGTTATTTTTATATGATATAGTTTTATTACATTTAAATGCTAATTTCCCACCTGTGGGACTAATAAAGGCTTATTTTACCTAATTGATTATATTTAGAAATATTTAAGTGGGAAAATGAACACTCACTGTTCAGCTAGAGCGTTTTAAAATATTCTTTTCGCAGGTGCTTAGGACTTTTGCACAGTATGATAATCAGCAAAACTGTGTTCAGGTGACAGACACTCACCTAGAGCTTTGAAGAGCTGAGGGCTGGCGAACTTGCCGTCAAAAAACATAGTGTTGTTAGCGGAGTTGTACGCACAACACATGCGGATAAGCAAGACCTCCAAGCAGCCTGAGTGGGGAGATATGTAGAGAGAGCAAAGAAGAGATGGAGAGAGAGGGAGGAGAGAGAGAGAGAGAGAGAAAGATGGCAGGAGGGGGAAGATATACTCCACCATGCAAAAATAACATGCAAATAAAAAAAGATTTAAAAAAAAAAGAATAATAAAAAGTAGTGAAAATATGCATTAAAAAAGCATTTGAAGGGAGAAGTTGTAAAAAATCCAATTCCACCATTAAAAATGTATTACATTAGAAAAATGTAAATATTTATCAAAATATATCAAATATAAAGTGTACATAAATGTGTAGGGAATATAATTTTAAATGACCGTCCAGATCATTAACAGAGAATCAAAAAGATAGAAAGTTGGAGACAAAAAGGACAAGAGGAGGCAAACGTTAGTAAACAAAGCTTAGAGGTCCAAAACAATGAAATATGAACAGGACTCACCTCCCCCCCGACCAATTTAGTCATCTTCAATTCCTCTCTCTAGCCAGGACTCCCCCATCGCATTGAACTGCTGCTAATGAGTGTAGCGCACTATGAGACAGTGATGGGGGACAGGGAGGGCCATCCTACCCACCCTGAGAGACCAAAGCCAATCATGCTCCTGGCTGCAACACCACCAGGAATCAAACTCGCAGTCTCCCAATGATAAGGCTGCACCACTTGAGAGCCTGTCCCTTTTTCCCTGTCCAAGCTAGTTGCCTCCAATACCACCCACTAGCTAGGGTGACTATACATTTTGATGCACATTTACTGTTTATTCGATGAATTTAACATACTGCGGGGGAAGAAATAATCCCTATGCCCAAGTTATGTCACATATACTGTTCTATTCTTCAAAAATCTGCAATTAAACGTAAATCGTACTTTAAAATTTGTGGAGAAATGCTCTGTAAAAGATGCATTAACTTAGAAAATCAAAATACAATTAATCTCTTTGTAGGCTATGCCATTTTTCCCCCTTTGCAAAATATGCGTTCCTTTACAGTAACCAGATTATGTGCGTTTCAAAACGGACACGGTTTAAACAACTGACAGTGTTTAATACGCACAGTTCATAAATAGACTCAACGAAACAGTTCTCAAAAACGGTTCTGTCGAACGCCAGTCCTGTGCCAAAAGTGTGGAGTCACCAAGGTAGCTGAAGCTGGGCAACATGCTATATTAATCCCTAATCTGAGAACATTAATCTGAGGTGTGTAATCTGGTGTACGTAATCTGTAATCTGTATGTGTATTTAATCTGAGTTGAGCCCCTGCTCAGTACGTGTCATTCGGGAGCACTGACCTGCTTTGAGGAGGATAATCTGGTCGTTCTGGCAGAGGTCCATGAAGCCGTTGATGCGCTTGGCGAACTCCACCACATACTGGATGGCGTTGGTGATGTGCAGGGCACACTGCTGCCACATCCACTCAGCAGACTAGATACAACGAGCCAGGAGTTAATCAGACGATCGATACCTCAGTGGAACATGAACACTAGGGCTGCACAATATATCGCAAATGTACCGTCATCGCGATATCAGCATGCACAATATACATATCGCGAAAAAATATACATATCGCATTTATTGACTGAACTGCAGTAAATGGGGTTTTTCCAAAACTCTTTACTCAGTGCCACAGAGAAGAGGGCAAAAACATCACTGGGGCAGTTTCTTCATCTTCTGTGCTGCTGTTATAGATTGTTCCTTTT
>JBBPDB010000040.1:30744449-30768644 GCA_037974465.1 Brachypetersius altus
CGCACACACACACACACACACACACACACACACACATATGTGCAGAGCCTCTTTTTTGCGCGCACACACACACACACACACACACACACACACACACACACACACACATACAGACTCAAGCATGAAACCTTTCCAGTTTAATTGATCTTGGTCACGCTTCCTATGTGTGTGTGTGTGTGTGTGTGTGTGTGGATGCATGCGGATATGGTGACGTATCCTACTGATTGACAGGGGCTTCGTGTGTGACAGAACACACACAGGTATCCGTGTCCCACTATGACCGTTTGTCTTTTTATACACACTCCGGCGTCTGTGTGTGCAGCCGTTTCGCTCTCGGCCCCTGCCATATGGTTTCAATCGCGCACATCTTCTGAGTATTAGCTCTTAAAGAGCAGAACTAATTTTGAATGAGCTGGAGTGGATCTTCTTCCGCGCAGAGAGACACAATGCAAATGCAGGTGTGCTCTCAGTGTGTTTTCTTCGAGAGGATCTGCGAAGGCTAAAGGCCGATTCACAGCGAAGGAATTCCTGAAGCTTGTTTTCTTTCGTCCCAGTCGACACAAACCACACACGCCTCACACCTGTGCCATCCTGCTACACCGACAGAATTGTGAACTGTACTTAAAATTACGGTTTACTTCAGTGTTATGATCTTTTCGGCCCACTTCACTGCACTAATGGTGTGTGTACCATCCTGATGACAACCAGATGCCAGTAGGAATAAACACCAGAATGTGTGGCAATAACAGATCCTAGAAAAGAAAAGCCCATGTAGCGCTTACAGAGTCAGAAGCAATTAGAAAGCTGGTCACTTGCTAAACCTACGCCGCTTACACTTCACCCACAAAAAGCATTATTTTAGCCTGTATTAGACAAGCTTTGCAGAACGTGAGCAAAAATCTCATCCCGTTTTTTGCATTTCGCCTTGGGGGATTAGATTCATCTCCAGTGTGAAGTGCTACATTGTTAGAACTAATTGAAAGTAGCCTTTGTGAAGTGTATCACCTTTCACAGACACTATCTGCGCAATTGTGGGTGGCAGGGGCATCACTAGAGATTCATGAATAGGGGCTCAGCCTTTGCTAGCAGGTCTTGTAAGTTTGGAGACATGATGGTGTAGCTGAATAAGGAAGAATGAATGAATGAACTACTGATGATTTAACTTAACAATGCACTGGGGCTGAACATTTGGGGGCCGAAAGCCGTCCTAAAACAGGCTTAGCGATGCCTCTAGTGGGTGAAGTGAGGAAAAGTCAAATCAGACTAAAAGAGATACAGCTGCACACACAAAAATGTAGTGTAGCTCAACATCACTGACTTCCCAATCCTGACTAATTTCCAAGACAGGCCGGTACATCTGTAAGATGGGACCAAGCATTCAGGACATGGAAAGCTGCAATATCATCAGGATTTAACCTTGGGTGAAACCCTTTCGGCCCGTTGGGGAGCCCCTAGTTTCCGCAATTTTAAATGGACACATATGGAATTCATGCCCTTCTGAGACCCTAATCAGCCCCATGTAAATCATTCACATGGTCAGAAATCCCTCAGTGCTGTGTGAGCATGTGTTCTCCAGCAAGGGAGGCTTTAATACAGGATAAGAAGTCAGGTTCAGTACTCTTGAATGTATAATGCATTAAATGTCGCCTGCCTGCTGACTTGGTAGAGTATATATCACACTCTTCTTTTTTCATAACGGAATCAGTAATTGGGCCAGTTTCCTTCACACTGCGGTGCTGGCGCCTTCTTACGACGAATTCAAAGTTGTGAGGACCTCTAGGCCATGGAAAGAAAATACAAAACGAACGAACAGAACAGCTTATAATACAGTACAGTCTGAAAGATCAGTCTTTACTCAGTGACATCAGTGGCATCCAAATGAACAGTCCTCAGCTGACGTGATGTTTCTCATCTCCATTGTTTGTTTGTCCTCCTTTTCCCTCTGAAAAGACTGCTTTAAGTCTGTCCTCTGTAACGGAGAGAGGAGTTTTGCCCTCCGCAGTGTAAACTGCAGACAGGAGCACACAGTCTCCATATGAAAGTTCACTTGAAGGCCCTCGAGAGGTAGGTCAACACTGTGTCCTCCCTCGTACAGTTCCTGCACCGTTCCTCTCCAGGTCCAGCGTACCTCGAGACCGCAGTCCACTTCAGAGCGGCTAGGAAAATTCACTGTACACTGTACAAAGAGGAAGGAATCACAAACCAAATCAAAAACTCCGAAACTTCTGTGGGTTCAAACGCCTCGGCATTTGCGTTCACTGGGTTTTCTCTCTCTCTCTCTGCTCGAAGAAAATTGCTTGAAGTTGAGAGTTGCTGAGGCTTTAAAACTCATCACATCTTCATCTTATATCCATCCGTCTCTCTCTGTTTTCTCTCTCTCCTTCTCTCTCTCTCTAGATCATCAATGGATTTGGCTAGAAGCTAGCGGATCGTTAATGCAGTGCCAAAGCTTAGCTCACTCTGTGCTGTGATTTTTCCTCTTGGCTGAGAAATCTGCCAAGCACGCTTCCACACACAGTGACACTAGGGGCGACATCTCTGTGGGCTGATAAAACCAGGCGATGTTAGGATTCTACACTCTCAGAAAAGGATACTTTTTCCCAGGGGAAGAGGGCATATTTGTACCTTTTGGGTACAAATGTGTTTGGAGTCAATGTAGCTTAAAAGCTATAACTGAAACTGCAACAACACATGGTACAGTTATGTTTGCTAACTAAAAGTACTGACTATTTCCTTTCTGAGAGCAATTGCTGTCATTGTTGAGTAAAACTGACAGTGTATTTTAAATTGGATCTTGTCTGATCCCCAATCCCAACAATGCTAACTATGTAAGTCCTGCCCACCACATGATGCTGGGATGGTGAAGCCCAGCAGATGCTTTCTCTCAGTCGAGACAACACTGCACAGCAAACGCAATGACAATAGACAGCACAATTTGCCGGAAAAGGAATGCTGTCAGCTCGCATTGTTTAGCATTGTGCTGGGTAGTGGGAAAGGGGAAACCGTCCTTTTCACTCTGAGAACCTGGTCAGTCTCCCAATGACACCTCGACCACTTGGGAGCCCACTATATTGTTCACATTTTTTAAGATTATGCTTAAATTTCCAAGTTAGACAATTAGTTAAGTGGCTTATCGTGTTCGTTATTCCAAATGAGGTTCTGCTGTTTAAGCAATTTGATAATTGAGAGCTCCCAATAATATCAGGTTAGCAAAGTTTGTGTAAAATCGCTGTTTAATTGATGGGTATGTAAATCGGCCTCATCTGATAGTGGACAAAACCTTTATGCTTGTCGGTTCATGACCTCCACACATTTGTAACTTGCAATATCTATCCAGCATTTAAATGAGTAAATGCTGCAGATGGGACAAGGTGCACACTGTCCCAGCACTGAGGAGGGGATCAATGCATGTGGGCTGTTTTATTACATCCAGTGGCTTGGAAATCCCTTGTGAATTGAGAGCACATTCTGTAATCGACAGAATGTGTGTGTGTGTGTGTGTGTATGTGTGTGTGTGTGTGCGCATGAGGATGAAACATTATTTTTCTCAGCCAACACAGTGTCCACCACTGGGAATAGATATGGACATCATTAACTGGGCTGCATTCGCATATTCTGCAGTTTGTTGCTGCCGCCTCCCCCCTGATGAAGGATCTGCAGTGTGTGGTCGGCTGCACAGTGTGTTTCCAGACGGGCAGACAGCCACAGGGTGTGAGAATTTATCTATGTGTGTTAGGCTACATTTGTGTTACAAACTTTTCGGTATGATCAAATCAGATTTCAGCCTTGATGGTTCCACTTGTGCTTGTAAGTGGGGTCATATTGATCATTAGTCAATAGTGAAATCAATAACATGGTCCATGTCTAACACTGGAGGATGATGATAGCGATATGTATAGAAATGTAATGTACAAAAAGAAAAAAAATTCGATTTAACTTATTTCTGGAGATTTAAGTTAATCTTTCTAATCTCTTCTGAATCTTTCTTGTATTTTCATCCCTCCCAAACACTAGCCAACTGTATCACCACTATAACAACTAATATGGATATGTGAGCAAGTCTACTGATTATAGTCTAGTCATAAGGATCAAATATGGTCACTTGCAATGTGGACGCTTGCTCTGAAAAAATGATTTTAGAAAAAAAAATTGCCCCTCAGTTCAATTCTAATTTGTAAATGTTTTTTTTTTGTGTTCATCTGGTGGCATTAAGCTACTAAATCTCATTCGTGGCACTTCAGCCCTGCAATGTGAACACAGCTGCAGTTACTCCTCTTCAGCAACGTGAGCTATGAGGTTGAAAGCTATGGATTGATCCCAGCATGATACAGAGAGCTAGAGAAGATCAAAAGCAGGGCTTGCAGATGAGAGAGAAACGGAAAGAGAGAAAGAAAGACGGAGAGAGATGTTGTTGGCCAGATCCTGCTGGCTCTGCAATAGGTCTGAGGCATTGCCTCCTTCACATTTTCTTCTTTACAGCTTCCTCCATTTTCACAGCACTTTTCATTCTCTCTCTTTCACTGGCCTGATGGGGCTCGCTCGCCGCCGCCCTTGCCCAGCAGGTGGCTGAACTCGGCCAGGTCCATGAGGCCACGGGAGCCGTGCAGGACGGTGCGGGTGAGGTGTGGCCCGGCAGGGGCATAGTGGTGACCAGGAGGTGGCGCGGCGTGGCTGAACATGTAGCCCTCGTGGGTCCAGCGTAGGGTCTCTCCACCGTACTCCATTTGCGTACTGGGTGCCGATACCACCCTCCTGCGGTCAGGCGAATCCTGGGGGGTCACCGGGTAGTCGTAATCACCTGCTGACTTGCGCAGCAGAGTCCCAGGCCGGCCACCTTGCTCGCGGTACCTGGAGAGGGACACGTATCGCTGGCGGTCCATGGAGTCCTCGTGGCGTCTGTCACCAGCACTCTGGAGGAGCTTGGAGCTGAGGAAAATGGCAGAGGGAGGCGGGGGAGGGCACTGGGTGCCCACCGAGTTCAGGAAGGTCTGGCTCTGGTCCCAGCCTGAGCCTGAGTCGGACAAGCGGAGAAGACCTGGAGGTGGACGCTTCTGCTGTAACGGTGTCTGTTCAGGCGTGGGCAGCAGCCCTGGGTCAAGGTCGCCCGCCTTCACCCAGCCGTTCGGCATAACGAAGAGCGTCTCGCCCTGCGGCCGCGACCGCTCTGCCACGCTGTGCCGCGACACGCTCATCACTGAGCCGCTCCCGCTCGGCCCCAGCATGCTCCGCTCCTTCTCGCTCTTCCGCTGGTTGCCGCTGGAGGAGGACGTGTTGCTGTGGGAACGGTGTCGGTGCTTCTGGCCCATGATCCAGCAAACTGCCAGGCCTGAGAGCGCTGCACCGGTGGAGAAGGCAGAAACGGCGGCCACCACCAGCAGGTTCAGGGTTACCAGGCTCTCCGGCTCATCCATGAAGCTCTCACGCAGTAGACCTGCAGAGAGAAAGAGGAAGATGCATTAATGCAAACAGATTATTGGATATTTTCCTTTACAGTATTCCCTAAAAGTGGTCAATCAGCAGAGACCTGTTTAGTGTCCATTTCCTTTACACTAGAGCTACTAGGTTATTATAGAACAGAAACAAATACCCCAACAACCATCCATCCATTATCCACCCCTTATTCCTGCATTCACGGTCAGGGGGGGTGGGCTGGAGCCTATCCCAGCTGCAATGGGCGAAGGCGTACCCCAACACATCCAGCATCAAAATGCAGGTCTAGATCAATAGATACTTCCCTTCAAATATGTGGAGCTGTCCAGAAAATCTCAAATACACTTATGTATGTCCACTGTTTCATCGAGTGGACATCACACAGCTAAGAACTGGGGTAGCACCCTACTTGATCACACATTTTGTCCATTTTATTCTCAAACTCAAGCCTCAAACTCATCACACTGTTTATAAACAGAGCATGCATTCGCAAAGTACTGCTATGACCTTTACTGACCCAAGCAAAGCAAGAGAGAGCTGACTTTATGAGGTCGACATCTATGAGATCTAATGCCCCAGCATTACTGGAACTTCAGTAAATATTGACTTAATTAACCTTTTAGAGAATTACCAATTAAAAGCAAATGTACCGTGAGCACAACTGACTTCGCAATCCAACTTTATTAAGACAGCAGGCATTGCGGAATTGATCCATTGAGTGGCTTTCTATTCAAATCCCGGCAAAACCATGTGGGCACGTGTCACCGCGCTCATAAAAGAAATGAACACATTAACAGAGACACACATCACAGCTGGTAACCCCTGGCAACCTGCAGGTTGGAGCCTTGCCAACAGAAAAGCTGGCAAGGAAAATCAAAGCTGCTCACACTGGGATGTATCAACTTGCGATGGAAAGAGACAACAAAACCCTTTCAATTCGCCGTCAATTTGAAATAGAGGTTTGCAGATTGTAAACTAAATGGATACATGGCTTCTTAGGTGGCGGCGCAATAAAGAAAATACAGTCCAGCTAAAAGGTTACAATTTTAATCAAACTAGTGGTAAAGCCACAAAGAACAAGCAGTAGCCTTCTGGACACTGAACCTTCTGGAGCACAATAACATTCCAGGCTTCAAACATGGGAGAGCAAGTCATTGTGCACCACTTTTTTGCAACTGGGTCTGTTTTTGTTGGAGCACTGAAAACAGTGGTCCGCAATTTGTTGCATTACATGACAGTCAAACGACATCTGAATGCAGTATTGGGCCACACTGAGCAACAAAACTCAATCGACTCTGGCAAATAGAAAAGTAATGTGGGAGTGAATTCAACTGTTACTCTGCGAATCATGTTGGAATTGTTTGTAGAGACGCACTCAGTTATTCATTCATTCTCTGAGCCGCTTATCCTAACCGGTGTCGCTCTGGTGCTGGAATATTTCCCAGTGCTCACAGAGCAAAAGTTGGAGAAACACCCTAGGCAGGTTGCCAGTCCATCATAGGCATCACAGACACTCTGACAAACGCACTCAAGCACACAGTCACACCTAGAGGCAATTTGGCATCTCCAATTCGCTTGGCCTACCTGTCGTTGGACTGTGGGAGGACGCCCGAGCTCCGATTACTAGTGGCCAGCACGGCGGGAATTTGTAGTGTTTTTGCCATTTCCATAATTTATAGTTTTCACTGAACTGTGGCCGTACACCCACACGGCTGCACAATCCAATCTTCCATTACTGTGGCGATATACAGAAGTGTAATACTGAGGATTTAAAAGTGTGGGTGTGTATAAATATATTCCTAATCTGCACCCTTGCAGACATTGTATCATTTCTCTCTCTCTCTCTCTCTCTCTCTTCCTCTCTCTCTCTCTTTCTGCTGATGGCATTTCCTGTAATCTCTACTCTCTGCTGTCCCTGTGGGATGTCCTTGATTTTCACCAGCATTTTCTCAATCCCCCTATCTCTCCTCTTCTCTCCTCCCCTTGCTCTCTCATTCCTATGCTGCCATACCTACTGTGTGTGTGTGTGTGTGTGTGTGTGTGTGTGTGTGTGTGTGTGTGTGTGTGTGTGTGGTGGGGAGGGGAGCGGAGGCGACTGAGTCTCTCTTCAGAATTCCATTATCAACCTGCCTGCCAGGAGATGGCTTAACTTCTGCCCTGCTGCAGCATGTACCTGATATTGATTCAAAATATATTAACAACAAGTCCCCAAGAAATGATATTTTGCGAGAAATACATGAAGTACGGCCTGGATATGAGAAATAAAATGAGCGAGCACGTTACTGCAAATAACTGAAAGTATACACACATGCACGCGCGCACACACACACACACACACACACACACACACACAAACAAAGTTATTGCAATGAGTACACAAAGACCTACCAAGTTATTGCAAAGATAGTGCAGAAAGGAAAAATGCGGAAGAATTTATGGAGACATCCACATCAGTCCGTCTGCTGATCTTACATCCACTAGCTCAAAGAAGAACATACTGTAGTTTCCTGGACATTAACACTACAGGTTCCTGGACACGAACACTACAGGTTACTGGACACTGCATGCTACTGGACAATAAAAAAGTGAAAGTGAAAGGGACAACCTGGTCATACGTGAACACACCACAGCACACAGTGTGAACAGCACGAAATACTTCTTCTGCATTTAACCCATTCACCAAGTGGAGCAGGGGGCAGTTACGAACACAGCGCCCGGAGAACAGAGTGTGGGGACGGTACCTTGCTCAGGGTACCTCAGCACTATAGTGGACCTCAGTGGACACTATAGGCTACTGAACACAATGGGTTACTGGACATTAACACTACAGGTTACTATATATTACAGGTTACTGGATACTGTATACTACCAGACATTAAGATGGCAGGTTCCCGGACACTACAGGTTCCTGGACATTAACACTACAGGTTCCTGGACATTAACACTACAGGTTACTGCACATTAGAGTTTACTGGATATTACAGGTCACTGGATACTGCAGGTTACTGGATGTTAATCCTACAGGTTATTGGACATTAACACTATATATTACTGGGCATTACAGGCTACTGGACATTACAGGTAATTGAATACTGCAGGTTACTGGACATTATCAATGCAATTTACTGGACACTGCAGGTTACTGGACATTATACACTACAGGTTACCTAACATTAACCCTGCAGATTTTCATGCTGGAGGGGAAGGCTTTAAATGATGGGGACTCGATGTAACACCATGTTGAGACAAACACATTTTATAAACAAGGTCTATATAAATGCAGCAGAACAGCTTGCAAACCTATTCATCATTATTAATTATATTAAGTGTACAGGGCTGCAGTAACCTAGATATGGTTTAGCTCATCTTAGTCCTATTTCTAGCCACTCAGAGTATGGTCTTTTGCATACTAAATATTCAATATTAAATAAAAATGGATTTCTTTTACAGCAATTATTATATTATTATAATATTTGAAGAATTATGTTGCTTTAATGGGTGAGACATCCCTGACAGAAACACACAACGAGTGAAAGGTCAGAAAGGACAGAGGAAAAAAAAAGAAATATCGGGGGATGTATGAGTGTCACATGAATGAATGTAACAATAAGGTTCTTCAACATTTCTCTCTCTTTCATTATCTCTTTCTCTCTCGCTCTCTTCCATTATCTCTCTCTCTCTCTCTCTCTTTCTCTCTCTCATACACACACACGCACACACACAGTGACACAGAAGAATCTTCAACCATCATCACTTTCCTCTCAGTCTCAGTTGGAGGCCCCACTTCACGATCTCTAGATCTGTAGGGAGCAGCTGGAGCAGAGAGAGTCAACAGAGTATTACATTATTTCTCTCTCTCTCGCTCTCTCTCTGTCTCTATCGTTCTCTCTCTCTCTCACTCTCTCTCTCTACCTCTATCGCTCTCTCTTTCTGTCTCTCTCTCTCTGTTTCTCTCTCTCTCTCTCTCTCTCTCTCTCTGTGTCTATCGCTCTGTTTCTGCCATTCACTTTTTCTACCGATCTCTCCCCAAACCACTGTTCTCAAAATTCATTCCTGAGTTGATACTGATTCGCTTTTTGATGAATGACAAAAACAGATTGTTGCAATCGCACAAAGAATGGAATGGCAGTCTGAAAAGAAGTGAGCTTTCAAGGTTTTCGTAGAGCTTTCATTCCTGATTCTTATGAAGGGACAGTTTTAGACCAAAAAGACATTTGACACCACTAGTCTTGTGTTACTTGAGCCACTCTGCCTCCTCATAATCGCTCAGAAAGGGGGTGGACAGATACCACAAATGTATCTGATCGGTTACGATGTTTGATGAAGACTGTTAGCACTGGAATTAGCACTGAGGATTCTAAATAAATGATCACATATTTGCCTGAAATCCTGAATAGACCCGCTGGTTTCTAACACATGCACCGATAAAATTCATTACTCGAAGTGGCTGCTACTTTTTTTAACATTTCGTCCAACATTACACACCATACGGTCAAGTAATCTCCAATACGGTAAAAGGGTTCATTTGGCTGACACTCAAGAGCAACTTACAATCATTAGTTACAGGGACATTCCCCCTGGAGCAACAGAGGGTTACGTGTCTTGCTCAAGGACACAATGGTGGAAAGTGGGGCGGTTTGACCCTGCAACCACTTCATGGTCATCAGGTTCACAGGCAAGTGTTTTACCCACCCAAGACCTGCTGATGTGGTTTCTAACACTATATGACACACTGTTATCCACAAAAATAGACAAATACATGACAAAACTGTGGCTGCTGGCTACTTTTTTCATTTTTGTGCAATATTACACAAAGATGTGTCGACTAAATGCCGCATTTGGGGTAGAAGGAGAAAAACTGGTAAAACTGATTTCTGTTCAAACTACTTCTTTATAGACCAAATCCGCAAAAAGGTTTTCCATTATCCAGCCCTTCTCAGCCCACCTTTGAGGTCAGTGTTAAAGACATCACGGCTGTAGCGTCTAGCTATGGAGGAGCGAGGCTCTTTGAAGTGAAGCCGCTCTTTGATGTGAAGGAGGCTTAGAGACAGACAGGCGGAGGCAGTACTGTACCAGGGCCTAAGGTTCATCATGATGATGCATTAATAGCACAGCAGACTCCACGCTCTGCCCATAAATCTGACTATCCTGGCTAAGAGACGGCCATTTTAGGCCGCTACATTGCTTCGCCTCATGCTTAAGGCTAGATTTGTGTTTCTTAGCAGAGCAAAGATGTAGACATCTCACCTCTGGCTTCTGTGGATATTAGATAATAGAAATGTTAATACCACTAACAATTTGTGAACATGGTACGTAATATCCCAAGTAAATCGACACGCTATGTGAACTGTTGAGTAGCCTATCATTCAGCTAGCGGCTTGCTATTTGCCATCGTTATGAAGGTTATTATTATTATTATCATCATCAGAAGTAGTAGTAGTAGTTTCAGTAGCAGTAATTGTAGTGGCACCAGTAATAGTAGTAGTAGTAGTAGTTGTAGAAGTAGTAGTTTAGTTACCGATGTAATGCTACATAACATTACATCTGGATAGCATTATGCTACGTAGCATTATATTGCAAGCAGTACAATGATTATTATTAATGTTATTTAGCTACCTATAATAATCCTATAAAGCACAGTTATCTGAGTACTTTGCTATTTAGCTACCTGTATAATGCTAAATACGCAAAGCTAGCTATATATGTTATTATCTCCCGTTCAATTATGACAGGATATGAAGGTAGGATTGAAAAGGATAGAAAACAACCCAGTGTGTCTTTTTCACACTGTTGCTCATGCATATACATTACAATGCATGATTCTGCCTTATCTTTGTGTGCACTGGATTAGCTGGAAAACAAGTTTCATCTGCTCTAATATTAACAAAAGATGACCATGCACCTGCTTTGCATACCAATAGAAAGTAGCTTTTAATGAGCTAACACTGTATAATTTCCCTCTTGTGCTTTTCCATACTGTGCCAGCGTCACACTACATACGAAATAACTTCTTGGTTAACATACATTTGCCTGTGACTAAAATTTGACTGTGAAGTACAACGTTCTTCTCAGCCTCAACAGATGCACTCTTACTATTAAGGCAGACATGATTGCCTTGGGCCTTGACAGCATCAGGCTCTCCGAAGTAATGACATATGCTGGCCAATTATATTTCGACGTGTAAAACGAAAATTGCTTCTGGTGGGAAAAAAAACCTATTACATCCTAAAAGTAAAGGCTTTTCATTCACAGCTCCTCCGGTTTATGGTAATGGCCGACCATTAGAGTTAATGTTGTTTCTGTGTAATATTTGTCTGTTTTTGCAGTTCCTGTCTAAGCAGGTCCAGCTATCTGACAAAGTGAAGATGCTTAAACATGTGCAAGGCAAAAAAAAGGAAGAAGCAAGTACAGGTCATGGCTGGTCCAGCTGAAGTAAGCTAGAGTGAGGAGATAATGCAGTTAGGGGAATAAAACCTTTGGCCCTGTATTATGACAGGCAGGCATCAGAGCCGTGGGATGGCCTCAGGGGGAGCCTGCGGCTCAGCTGTGTAGACGAGCTCACTCCACCAAGGCAGTACTTCTGAATCCCAGTCCTGGCGTTTTGCTGCATTATGTAGTTCAGACCTTTTCCAAGTTTAAACATACCTGATTATCTCCACCGGTTAATTATCTTATCCGTGGTAATTCACGAACTCAGTTAAACGCTATACTGAAGGAGGGAGTGGGAGTAGAGCCGCCTGAGCTCATCCTCAAGTACCGCTGCATCAAGGAGACACTCACTCATACAGAAGTAAATGTACCCAAGCGAAAACAACTTGAGTAGGAGTAAAAAAAAAAAAAAGTATTAGATTAAATAAACTACTCAAGAGAACTGCAGCAAAACTTTCGAGTACATGCAGTACAGAAAGTGAAGCTGGACTTCTCTCTTCTTTTGCAGCCTATTATAAAATGCTAAAGGTCCAAAGAGACATGCTAGTAAAAGAAAACTGAACAAATTTGCAGATCATACAAAACAATGTCCTTTAACTATTTTGAACTTATTTTTAAAGTACAAGTATTATCCTTAAGTACTTGAGGACTAGATAGTTATAGTTTGATATAGACAAAAGTATTGGGACACACCTGTTTTTCAGGGTTTGGGCTAGACTCCTTACTTCCAGTGAAGGAATATCTTAATGCTCCAGCAGACCAAGACATTTTGGATAACATCATGCCTCCAACTTTGTGGACACAGTTTGGGGAAGAACCTTTTTTATTCCAGCATGACAGTGTCCCAGTGAACAAAGCGAGCTCGAAAAAGACATGGCTGGAAGCGTTCAGTGTGGAAGAAGTTGTCTGGCCCAGACCTCAACCTCGTCCAGCACCTTTGGGATGAACTGGAGTGAAGACTGCGAGCCAGGACTTCCCGTCCAACTTCACTGCCTGACCTCATAAATGCTCTACAGAATGAATTCTCACAGAAACTCCAGAAAAGCCAAGAGGAGTGGAAGTAGCTATATCTGCAAAGTGGGATCAACTCAATATCTATAGACTTGAATGCACCGTTATTAAAGTCCCTATTGGTTTAATATGATCAGGTGTCCTAATACTTTTGTCCACATAGTGTACTTTAGTGCTTGTGACTATTTGGATACTAGATGAATCCTTAGATACGTGTTAGTAGTTGAATACTAAAAGGGGAAGTTTCTCTTTTTTGTGGCATAGAATAAAATCCTAAAGCTCAGAAGAGAGACGCTAATAGCGAAGAAGTCCAGGAGCTGAATCAACACAAAAAGGAAATAGATGCTCATGATTAAAATGTAGTAAACAGACCGTTCCTTTTCTCACAAATAACTACAAACATTGGGGTGGGCAGTAATATATTTTTGATCAGGCCTGTGAAAAAGTAGGTAGGCCAATGCGGTCGATACAATTTCCAAACATGCCACATCATCAGCCTAAAGCCATATGCTGACAGCAGTGCAGCCATTATCCTACCAAGTCCCAAGCTTTTGCTCTACGCTGAAACAAAAACAATGGAAAGCCTGAGGATGCTGAAATCACAGAAACCCAACCAATGCTGCAACACACTTCACTGTACAACATGCATCTACTCAGGCACTTCTCCCCAATGAAGACTTCTCTCCAATGATGTAAGTTAAAGGTTCAAATAGCTAGAAGATGAACAAAAATGAAGAAATAGAACACTGCAAATGTAAAAAAAAAATAATAAACCAGATCATCACGTTCTAAAACATACTGTGCACCATTTACGTTTTACCATTGAAGGAGATGTTTGAAGTAAGTAAAAAATAACCACATTTGCAGATACAAGTGAAGAAATGAATTTCTCTATTTATTTGGTGACCGGATCTCACTTTCCCATAAAATCGGTCTTAACACCAAGTAAAAGATGAGAAGTGGAATGAAGATTTGAATTATAAGCAAAGTTCTTCACTTTTAAACTCTAACATATCAAAACCTTTCTTCTTTTACCTTGTTCACTGGTGCGTCTGGTCTTATTAAGAATGGTTTATTACATCATGGGATGTAATCCCAGACCCAGAATTGCCCTAGTTCTATTTCAAAAAGAAATTCCGATGGTTAAATACTTAAGCGACACTGAAACGAGTACGATTAGGCTTAATCTGCACCAAAGCCGCACCATATCATTAAAAGATAAAGTTCTTCAAACCTTCTAAAATATAATGACTCCTGCCCGCCACTAAAACGTCTTCTGATTATTTTATTATGCCACTGAGCACCAGCAGGCATGAAAAAGGAATAATATCAAACTTCACTCTCCCCACACACCCCACACTGAAAGTGTTCAGCAAGCTTAGAGGCAACCTTCTGTTCAGAGTTTCCCTCATAGCACAGGAGGAAAGGGTTCTGGTTTCTAATTCAGTGCATTCTAGTGTGAGACTTTAGTCCTTTAACTTATAATATTACAAACCAGTCTGATTGGTTTATGGTACTTCTGAAGAGCCCCTGGGAAAGCTGGTGGCCTAACAGTTAGAGAGTTGCATTCAGAAATAGGTTTGAATCCCATGACACCTAGTGGCACCACTGAAGTACCCTTGAGCCAGACCCTTTCCCCACACACTGCTCCCCGGGCGCTGTGTTCCTGGCTGCCCACTGCCTCACTTAGTGAATGGGATCAATACAGAGGAAGAACTTTATGCTGTTCACACTGTGTGCTGTTCATGTATGACAAATGGTCACTTTTTTGGACATGCTCAAAATCACAGCAGTGTGACCAGAGCTGTTAGTGTTTGTGCGTTTATGAATCAGTGATGGATTTTCTAAAGACCTTGACAAAACACCAAGAGGAAAGTGAGTACGTTTTAGTCTCTCTCTCTCTCTCTCTCTCTCTATCCCCGTCACTCTCGCTCCACGGGCCTGGGAGCTGTCCCCACTGCTGTGAAGATTTCCTCAGCTCTATAATCACCTCGGCCGGGGCCAGCATGCCAACCCGTTCTGCTCTTCTGCTCAAGTGCTCTCAGAGCTCGGGCTACGGAACCCCGCTGCCGCTCCACTTCTACAACTCCTCTAAAAGAACACTGCGACAAATTGGGATGCCGCGACGGATTTGTGATCCACGCGTTTGGAACGAGGACAAAGCGTGACGGAGAGAAACTCAATTCTGCAGTGCCAGGACGCAGGCTTTGTGCAGCTTCTGAAAGCACATTTTCAACTTAATGGGAATTTGGGCTTTAAACGGCTTTGAAAGGAAATCATCTCCGCTTTGTTCTAAGTTTTTGACTCCAGTCAGAAACAAACGGTTACGGGAAGTATAGATTTACAATTATAGATAGATTAACAGGAAGCTCTTTATTCTACATGTTATCTTTATTCTCCCTTTTGGTGCAAGAGTTTAACAAGAAGCTTCAATCAGAGGCGCTGATTTCAATTAGTCAGAGTCAGTAATAAACACGCACAATAATATCAGGTCACACATTTTTAGAGACATTTTTTAGCATTAGAACTGTACAAAACTGAAAAATAAATAAATAAATAAATAAATAAATAACTGTAAAACTGTGGATGGTGAAGATATGGACACAAAAGAATAATTTATTTTATGTCTTAGAAACAAAAGAAGAGGAATTTTTGGTCTTGGTCCCCCAGTGGTGGAATGAACTCCCTCTTGCAATCAGATCTGCGGAGTCCTTCGCTGTCTTTAAGCGTCGTCTTAAGATCTTGGCGACTAGCCAGTCCTCCCACGTATCTCTTATACATCCTTTCCTCTATATTTAACAACTCCCTTAGCCACTGTTTTTACTTACTTGTGTATTAATCTCTGACTTGCTTTTTCTCTTTGACAGAGTTTGTTATGGTGTGTAACTCCAGCAGTAACTTGGTTAAATAGCTGTTGTTGATTCAGGTACAGCTTTACAGGTTTAAGAACAGTT
This sequence comes from Brachypetersius altus, assembly GCA_037974465.1. NCBI lineage: Eukaryota > Metazoa > Chordata > Actinopteri > Characiformes > Alestidae > Brachypetersius > Brachypetersius altus. The sequence goes on from JBBPDB010000040.1 coordinate 30,760,274, forward strand.
GTGGACTACTTAAGCACTGATGTACGTCGTTCTGGATGAGAGCGTCTGCTAAATGCTGTACGTAAACAAACAGAAAAACCAAGCAGCAAACATCGAGCACGTAGGAGAACAAATTCCAGCTTTAGACTAATTTACAGCATTTATATTTACTGAGTTTAGAGTTCTGAGGGTAATTCTTCATCTCTCTTTTTGTAAAGCCTCATGAAATTCAGTTAAACCAAGTCATGGTAAAATTTGACATTTCAGGTCAAACTTGGGTGTTTCCTAAAGTAGTGGTCCTCAAGGTCTTCAATCCCTCTGAGATGTGAGCTTGGCCAGAGCAAACGAATGGCAGAACTACTTCTCTAGAGTCGTGTCACACCATCTCAGTGCCTTTCTCCTCACTTCTACTAACTTTGTTGTCAAAGTTTCTCTCAATTACTTAATATTCTGTCGTTGTCTCTCTCCCTTCTCTGTCTCCATCTGTGTTTCTCTCTCTGTGAGCGGCTGATCCATCTCGCTGTAGGCTGCTGCCAGTTGACGAGTGCTAAAAGACCAGCCTCATATAGAAACGGGGCTTACAAGGTGAAGGGTGCGTGCGTGTGTGTGAGTGAGTGTGTGTTATGTGTGTGTGTGTTTGTGTGTGTGTGTGTGCGAATGTCTGCCTTAGTACATTTTCAGGATAAAAATGGCCTGACTTAGAAAAGAACAGAAAAAAAGAACTAACCTAAAATATCAAAACCACCAAGAAGCACTTGACTTTGTCCTGCAGTGTATTTTATACAAACAAATTCATGTTTCATTGTTTCAAACAGGACATAATTAATTAAAATCTTATAACAGGATTTTATATGACCTTATCCATCTAGAGTGGGAGCACGTCTGTAGGGTTAAGTCTTGCTGCTTTAGAGTCTCGGCCCCTCAGTGAAGGAACGAAGATCCTAAACTCTGCACCTCAGGCTCAGTCAGTTCCTTCCGCCGTGGTCTGAAGACCCAGCTCCTCGGACACAGCCTTACTTGCTTACCTGCTGTCTGCACTTATGGTCAGTTTGCTATTATTTAATTTTAAATATGGTTAAATATTGTCGTTTGCACACTTACCACAAAAGACAGCACTGTGCACTTATTTATGTATTCACTGCATTCACTGTGCACTTTTTGTTGTAACCTATTTATTCATGTAAGCTATTTATGTACATTTACGGCATTTAGCTGATGCTTTTATCCTGAGCGACGTTCACAACTGTTCTTAAACCTGTAAAGCAACTGAAATCCGTGTCCACTATTTAACCGAAGCACCTATACGACATCTGTCAAGTAATACCTAACCAGCACCTGCCAAACAATATCTAAACACAAGTCATAAAAAAGTTATGTACATAACTCAAGCTGTGTATATATATTTATTTTTGTGACGTATAAAGCAAAACCTTGCGAAGTCACTTCTATCGGTTTCATGTGGAACTGATAGAAACAGTCCATGATGATTTAAAAGCTTACACTGAAAATTAAGAGTTTTTTTTTCTTTTATAAGTTTGGATATTTTTGGATATTTTGTTTTCATTTCTGAGGCTTTGTTCCTATACTGACTATATTGAAAGACCATGACCAGGTTTTTGACTTATTTAAGCTATTCATGCACATCTTTGGGCTCATTATGGCATTCATTCATAAGACAACTCTATACCAGTACTACCTTTAGTACCACTGTATCAATCCCATCACAAGCCCACAGCTATATTTTAAAATATATAACATCATTGTTGTTTTCTATACTTATAAACGTTTCAATTTTATTACACTGAATAGACAATTAGACAAATAACAAATAAAGAAATTAAATACATTAAATCAAATATGTGTGTGTGTGGTATATAGGGTGAAATAAAGTTCTAGCTACTGTTTCGCTGCTACAAAACTTGGTAACCATCAAAAGTCATCCAGTATGCAGAACACAGCAGGGATTTTGTATTGAAATCTATGGCCGAGACCAGTGCAAGACTCATAACTCACCATCGCAGTCTCCGAGATGAGTGGTGTTGCCGTACTCAACATCCTGCACGAAGGGTAGCCTGCATAATGAGGAGGAAGAGCGGAAGAAATCAGTCCTGCCGCCCAAAAATGAACAAGAAGACTATTGGAGATACCAGAATCTCCCAAATCCTGTTCCCTTTACATCTTGTGAACGTTTTGTGATAAACATCAATGGAAAATGATGAATTGGAATCTGATCTGGTTGCATTTATGTACATTAATTGAAAGGTTTGAACGCTCCTAGTTATATTACATGTTTTGTTGTGACAATAATTAAACATCCTCTAGGGGTGCATAAAATTAATCACAGCACTTTTCTGCAATTTGAGTGCATAATTTCGATTAATTTGTCGAGTTATTCCACCACATATGAAATGTACCATCTGCATATCGTATGTATAAATAGTAACGTGTCTCTGAACTTCAACAAACCATGCTATGGCGCACCAAAATGTGATGGGGAGCATAAATGGAGGTGCCAATACTTGTGCATATGCAAATGAAAGTGAGGTACATGTTTCTCTCTTGCCAGTAAAGTTTTGTTTGACAGCGATATGATTAAGTGTTGCAGTTTGTGCTGAATGTGAGTCTCACCTGGTTCCAGGTCTGAGGAGAGAACAGGTGCTTCCTCTAGTCCAGCCGCAGTAAGGATCTCTAGAGGAGATGCAGTTCCTGTATGCATGCACACACACACACACACACACAGTTGGATCAACATAAGACTGCTATATAACACAGATGCACATATTAAAATACAGTATCGCGGGGGGTACCCTTCCAAGAGCACCCGCATAAAAACAATATATAACAAAAATACCTAAAATGCCTTTGTAAACCCTAAAAATGCCCCAAATATGTTCCCAAAACACATTCATTTTATTTTAAACTCAGCTTAATACATTACCCTTAACGAAAATGTACAGGTAAACTGTACAGGTTACACTGAACTCCCGCAGTGCTAGAATGTAAATACCAATACTACACCGGTAGAGACTGTACTGTAATTCATGCAATAGCGTTTTCTTTGGAATACGGAGGTTAAGTAATTTAATTTGCAGTAATAAAAATACAGGGCTTTAAGAAAAAAAAAACACCAAAAAACACAAGAAAACTTGAGGAAATTCTGGACTGCAGCTGTCAATCAGCAGCAAAGAGAAATAAATAGTGTTCTCGGATCGGCTACTTTCTAACCTCCCATCCGAGTACAGCAGAGGATATCTGCAGTTTCTGTGTTAGTGTGGGAGTTTCAGCCAACAATTATTAGTTCGGTTCTCAGAAAAAAACCTGTGAGGACTAAAACCACGACTGCTGATCTACGATCCATCCACCTCTCCATTATTAGAGTCTCTTATCCTAACCAGGGTCACAGGGGCACTGAGGCCTATCCCAGCCCTCCTAGGGTGAAATGTAATGACTATGTTCCTTGTAATTTAAGATGCATTGGTGAATCAATAATGTGACGTTAACCCTATGGAACCAAACGTCTAGCCAGTAAACCAGAACTGGCTCCAGTTTTCATATACAGCTCTGGAAAAAAATAAGAGACGACTGCAAAAATGTTCAGTTTCTCAGGTGTTATCTTTCATAGATACAGATATTGACCTGAACAGCTTTGAATGTTGTTCTTTAAACCATAATTTTAAAGGAAATGACAATCCATCAAAATAAGAGAAACGGTGTAGCGTTTACAGAGCATTCAGAGAAAACAAATTTCTCGTTCTCTCTTAAACAAAATGGCAATAATGACCTTTGACGAACTTCTAATAGTGTTTTACTATCCAACGAGTGTCGATTACAGCAGTGTTTTATACTTTTCTCATTAAATAAGATGTGATTCAGCTGATCACGAATCAGTCCCTCATGAAGCAGAATGAGGTGCTTGTGTAGGAATTTAGCAGACACTGGAGTGGAATGGTTGACACACTCACATCGACCAGAAATAAATGTACAAGCATGTAGAATAAGTGTTCTGTGCGAGCCAACATATTCCTATTACTGTATAAAAGACGCACAAGGCCGCCGAATGCACTTTGATTTTACTGAGCCAATGCGCGAGCTCAAAGCACAGCTCAGTTTGGTGAGAGCTTCTTATTGATTTGTTTAACAGAGTACCACTCAAATGCAACTCATCTGTGACTTATCTTCCTATTCTTGTGTTTTCTTCTTTGAAAATGTAGTTTGTGAGGCAAACTGAATAAAAATCTATAAGTGTTTGGCTTATTAGATCGGGCTCTTTACATACCAAATACATTCAACAATGGTCCTCAGGAGAATACCACAAAAGAGCAGAATAAATAGCAGGAATAGCCACGCTTCTGGAGATGCCTTTACAGGTTTAAAAACAAGCCTGGCCTGGCATTCTTTTACCCTAAATAATTTACTTTATTCATTCGTTCATTCATTTCCTGCAACCGCTTAATCCTTACTAAGTTCGCGGGTACCCGGAGTCTATCCCGGGACAAACGGGTGCGAGGCAGGGACTCACCCTGGGTGGGGCGCCATCCCACCCCAGGTCTTTACCTTATTATATTTTTAAATGATTAAAAACATCCATAGGCATGCTCACCTGCACCTGTGATTGGTTAATTATTGGGTTTGACAAAAGGACATGTTCATTACGTAATAACTCTTACTTTTACAGTGCCCAGAGTTCTAGGATACACATATGGAGATCAATAAGGAGCTCAGAATGCTGAGATGCACTTTACTTGAGCTGTTTAAGGTACATTTTCTACATCTGGACATTCCTAACTTTCTTTAAAAAAATGTATTCCTATAAAATACACTTTTCTTTTTTTCTACTCAATTTTCTCTGCCAGCAAATTGATATACAGTATGTTCGGCACCTGAGTACTTTTATTATCATAGTTTATTCATCACTACTGAGCTACAAACAGGCGCCTAACATAATTATCATCATACTGTGGCAGTGGCCTAGTGGGCAAAACCCAATGACCACAAATTTGCAGGTTCAAACCCCCACTTTACCACTGTGTCCTTGAGCAAAACAATTAACCCTCAGTGTTTCCAGGGGGACTATCTCTGTAACTAATGACTGTAAGTGGCTCTGGATAAGAGTATCTGACAAATGCCCTCTTTACCTGAGAAGTGTTAAATATTCAATAAGCTTGATGAAACAGTTAACGGGTGCATTTACAGTTAAAGGACAGTCTAGAAGTTGACTCTGCATCACCAGTTAACAGGAGTCAGACGCACTGATACAGATTCTTTCATCTTATAAAGGAAACTGGTTTTATTTGACACATGTTCAGCTATAGTTCACGCAACAACTTAAAAAGAATTAAAATTGTATGAAATAAATGGATAAGGGTTAAAAACTCATGCTGTGAACAACATTTAAATGGTAGTTTATAAATTAAAAAGTACAAATACACTTTTTGTTGTCAAGTTTTTAGCAAAATGCCTGTACAAAGACATATAAAACTTGAAGGTATGAGGGTCTTACCTAAAAGCCTAGAAATAAAACTGAATCTGGGCTTGCAAGGACAGCGGTGATTCTCGCTATGGTTTCGAGTTTTTTCACAGTTACTTCTCTGCCTAAATGTGTGACATTCCAGTGAAATTGAATAAGAGTTTATTTGTGGCATCTTTACTCCCCTATCCTCAAAATAGCTACACATGCCCCTGAGTTAGTATCACACAGAGAGGTCTGGAGGGACAGGAAGTGTAGGTGGGGGTGGGGGGATGGACAAAAAAGGTGTCAGGGTGGTCGAGAAAAAGTGTCAGCCCATGGGAAGGTGTATGGGAGGAAAATGTGACAAAATCGCAAAGTAATTGTAGACAGGGCCAAAAGGCCACTATGGCCAAAGGGGGAGATGCTTGAGTGCCAAGAACCAACCCCACCTCCCCCAACAGCCCTGTCACACACTAATCCATGTTATACACTATATGGACAAAAGTACTGGGAAGCCTAACCACTACATCAAAAGGGACTTTAAATACATAACATTCAAATACAGAAACTTTACTATGGAGCAGGTGGGGAACTATAACAGCTTCCACTTTTCCAATTTGATTTTGGAGTGAGAATTTGTGCCCATTCATTCTGAGGTCAGACACTGATGTTGGACAAGAAGGCCTGACTCAAAGTCTCCGTTCCAGTTCATCCCAAAGGCGTGGGACGGGGTTGAGGTCAGGACTCTGTGTGGGCCAAGCTGTTCCACACCAAACTTGTCCAGCCATTTCTTTATGGAGCTCGCTTTGTGCACTGGGACACAGTCATGCTGGAATTGAAAAGGTTGTTCCCCAAACTGGGTCCACAAATTTTCCAAAATGTCTTGGTCTGCTGAAGCGTTAAGATTGTCCTTCACTGGAAGTAAGGGCCCAAACCCTGAAAAACAGCTGTGTCCCAATACTTTTGTCCTCATAGTATACCTAGAATCTAATGGGTCTTTCAGAGTATTTCGGTTAAACAGCCTTGGTTGCTATTTATTACACAAAGTAATGACCTGCGGTTTGTAGTACATGCTGACAGGACTCTAAAAGCAGGCAATTCTGATTAATTTTGTCACTTTACCTTATAAATATAATCACAATGCACGCTATATATATATATATATATTAATTCTAATCAATATATGGATTAAAAAAATATCCTTTCTAGATATGTGTTTGGTGGATGTGATTTGAATAATAAAAACATATAATGTTTGGTATAATAAACACATATAAGGTTTAGTCTAGAACAACACAGATGTCTTAATGTGTTCCATCACTGGATTTTAAATATGCAGTTGTGAACAAAATACATATTGGATGAGAAACATAAAATCCTGTAGAAGCCACTCAGCCTGTCACAGACGCACAACAGAAATAGCAGCATAGTCACAAGGTCTCCATATGTGTCCATAATGTTGTCTATATTGTTGCACCCTACTGTGTAACAGCTCCCACATGTTGACTCGCGACCGACACAAATATCATTGGAAATATCTGGCACTGGCGGCTTGGGAGTAGCAGGCGTTTGAGCGCTGCCTCTGTGATTTAGGCGCGATCACACTTTCAGCTTATGCTCTTGCCGCAGGTCGCTACCACACCGCAAGGTGAAGTCTACCCTGGTCTAAAGATAGCACTGCACATATATATATATATGTGTGTGTGTGTGTGTGTGTGTGTGTGTGTGCGCGCATGAGAGTGTGTGTGCAGGACACTGCAGCAAAGAGATTTTTGACTGCAAGGAGGCGTGTGCCGAGGAAGCTCCCAGGCACGCTGTGCAGGAGGACCACGCCTTCATTAATACAGAGCTGAACTGAGATTAATCAGCATGGAGCTTATTAATGAGGAGGTTCTCCATTCAATTAGTCTAGTTCAAGCTTGTGCCGAGGCCCGCGTGCAGAGACATGCCAGAGGCAGTGTGAGTTTCTACTGTATTAGCAGCGCAGTACTATGTGCAAATCACTGTTTTTAATAATATAAACCTAATCTATTTATTGCATTTGTGTTATATAATGTTATACCTATATCGCATTATCTATACATGTTCTCTGTTCTGCATTTTTCTACATGTAACTCTCCACTCCTGGATTATACACTATTTAGACAAAAGTATTCTGACCATTACACCAAAGGGACTTGCATTCTGATCCATAGTATTTAATCTGGAGTTGGTCCTGCTTTGCAGCTTTAGCAGCTTCCGCTCTTCTTGGAAGTCTTTCCACACGATTTTGGAGTTTGAATTAGTGTCCATTCATTCTGTAGAGCATTTATGAAGCACTGATGTTAGCCGAGAAGGTCTGGCTCGTAATCTGGCTCGGATGGGGTTGAGGTCAGGGCTCTGTGAGGGCCAGTTCTTCCACAGTTCTTTATGCACTGGGGCACAGACATGCTGGAATATAAAAGGTTCTTCCCCAAACTGTGTCTACAAAGCTGGTAGCATGATGTTGTCCAAAATGTCTTGGTCTGAGGGAGCATTATGATCGACCTTCACTAGAAGAAAGGGGCCTAGTCCAAACCTTGAAATACTACCATACAGTGGAGTATTTGTCATAATACTGAATTCATTCAGACTAGTACAGTAGCTACTGATGACTGCACTAAATATCTTGTCAGGTTGTTTTGTTCCTCTTGTGTTTTTCCAGCACTGATAAGTGAGTCTATAGCTGTGTCCGAAAAGTGCACTTGTTCACTCGTTCACTATATAGTGTTTGCTATATAGAAGGCTAACTAGTGAACAAGGGGAGGAGGCGTTTAGTTAACTTTGGACACTCAGGATGTTACGCTTTTACTAGGGATGGGTACCGAGACCCGGTACTTAATCGGCCCCGGTGCCTAATTATAAAAGACCGGGGACCGATAAGCTCTGACGTTAACGGTTCTGCTGTCGGTACTGGAGAAATAA
>JBBPDB010000040.1:30788052-30803031 GCA_037974465.1 Brachypetersius altus
CACACACACACACACACACACACACACACACACACACACACACACACACACACACACACACACACACACACACTTTCATTTAAAAACCCGTACTTCCTCACATACTCAGACATGCTCTGGTCATTAATCATGTGCTGTGAGCATTTATCAAAGGCTTTTATCAGTTGTGGCTTAAGAGCTCTCCCTACTGTATAAGGGGAATTTATTACTTAGGGGCATATTTGATTACCTGAACAGTGACCATTAGGCCTTCACTTTAGACCATACATTTCAAAACATGCTCATAAATGAGGAAAACACACCTCTGGAGCTTGTAAAAAACAAAACATCCCATGTTTCATCCGAAGCTTCTACTGGACATATTAACACATTGTACCTTGTATGTAGGATTTTTAGAGTGACTCCTTCAGTAAAGAGCCCTGGCATACAGCTGAGGATGTTTTTCATCTGATAGGCTGCTGCTCGTATTCATAGTCAGTGACATAGTGAGGGTTGTCCAGAAGGTATGGAGTGATTTTTGAACTTGTGAAATTGGTTGTAGCCACAGAAAATCAAAGAAACGGATTGGTTACACTGTCAGTTCCTGTTTCGAATGTTGGCGGTTAATCCTTCATTGTAGATCGCTTAGCTTAGCTATGTCAACCTAGATGATATATTTTCATTGGGCTTTTCAAGAATTTTACCGTATAGTCAATTCCAACACCATTCTACTGAATAAAAAAGAACCAAAATGATATGAATGTAGATTTTTAGTTCCCAGAAATCATGAGGCTTTCTCTAATTTCTGAAATTCTGAACGAAATGCATTAAAGTTGTGTTCCATTTATGTCAAAACTTCCATACCAAGGCCTGATTACAACTTTGATCATGTTATGACCTGTCACTACCATCAGTATGTGCCATTACCACCACAGTCAACTGCGCTGGGAATGACATGTGACCATACTAAAATCTTACTATTACTTACATTTCTGACCATTAAATTGGCCATTGCAGCCCTGTGCTCACATATTGCTTCTTATTTCCATGTCAAGCACATAAAAGTCTAGCCTGTTGCACTTTTGCACAGCTGAATTTATATATAAAATGTATAAATAGTCCATAAATTAAAAGCATATGAATTTGAAATTCCCTTTGTTATGTGGTTTGGGCAGCTCCAAAGCTGAAATTTCATAAATGTAACACTTTATCACTTTATTCTGTTGAGGAACTGAAAGGCTCTGGATAGGGACCACTTTTGAGAAGTACCCCTAACTGACGAACTGCTGTTGCGTGTGAAGACGAATCTGCTGGTTTACCTGGGCTTAGGCACCAGCTCGTCAGGAACAGGGGTCCAGATGGATTCTGGAGACTTCTGCTCCTTGAACCTGCCCTCGAACACGCGCGCCAGCTGCTGCATGTCGAAGGCACACACCGCCGAGCCGGGGATGCTGCAAAACAGCAAACAAAAACAACAGCTGCAGTCCAGCCATCTGATCGACACCTTACACAAACTGTCATAACGGAGCAAAAAAACACCCCAGCAGGCTTTTTCAGGCTTTTTTTCCTGTTGCTGACAGCCTGGTCCTCGAGTAGGCCTCAGGCAAAACTCATTATTCTGCGTTTCAGTGCAAATGTTAGGCTGTGTCATGCTAGGTGAGAGAAACTTCGCAGTAGGAAACAGTTGGCACCACTATGATATCAAGCATTCCTCACTCTATATTTAACAAATAGCTAGTTTGGGCTGTTTATACATGCACGCTACCATTAGCTGATGCTTAAAGCGAGGAAATCAAGTTTGCACAACTTTCCCTGTTGCTCAGATGTTGTCGATCAACCAAAACATTTTTGGTATCTGAAGTTTCCTTCAGATGTTCCAAGGCTAACATAGCAACAACTAATAAAAGCCCAATAGACTCCAGTTAGCTTTGTGCAGGCTGTCATGTTTTGGCTTCACAATTTCATTGATTCAACTCTAGTCCTGGAGATGCAGTGTTCGGTTTATACATCTCAAACACACCCAGGGAACCAGCAGGTGTGTCTGAACGAGGGAATCACCGAAGTGTGCTATTGTAGATCTATACAGTCACTAAATCAATCACTTGACCAGAATTCGACTGGTGAGGTTGGAATCAATCAATTTAAGATTATTGTTTGTACTAGAGCTCAGATAGATGTGGTGAGGTGTTTGTGTGGGTATACATGTGTGTGTGCGTGTGTTTGGATGGGGGGTATTAGAGGGCCTGGGGGCTTAATTCAGGGTCCAGGTGCTCGCCATGTGGACCAGCGCTACACCAGACCACCCCCAACAGAGCTCTGTCAACTACGAGCCAACACACAGCTCCAGCAGGGCCCGAAACTGCCCCAGGGAATTCTCGACCTAATTTGCAACTCCTCTCCCATTTCACTTCAGACCACCTTACAGCCCACAGACTGAGCGGAATCCAAATGGGCCTGTAATAGGCATGCACTGTATACCCGTTCAATCGAAACTGACCTGGAGTGTGTATTTAAGCTTTAAAAGTCACACTTATAACCAGCGATAGCAAAAGCACGCTATAGATTTATATAAAGAAACCATTTCATATCACGAACAAGTCGGAATTGCTCATTTGTCCTCTTGAATTCAGATTTCATTGCATAACTGGCTGTAAGTGGTTGTGCAATTATGTAATTACAGTCAAATAGTACGGCAAATTGACATTAAAGAGCCAGGGGGAGGAATCCAGTATGCACAAATCTCCACTTACTCCAGATGTAGGCAATTAGGAAAGGCCCTTTAGTGTCCAAATGTTACTACTAACACTGGAACTCCATAGTCCACATAGTTTCTGTAAAAATTATAACTTATTCTAGCTTTCCCAACCACATCATTAAGCCCATTAGGGCCAGTTCTAAACTACCTGGAGTAAATAGAAAATAGTATACATACAGCTTCTCCTGAACTACTCCTTTAAAAACTCTAGACTGGTGTGGGCTAAAATCTAGAAAAAGCATGTTTTTTCACCTTTTTGAGGAAACTGATTAGACCTCATTCCAGAAGTACTTGTATATGGAACATATATAGAAAAGCAAGATAAAAAAACCCAACAGGGTTAAAGCCTCGAGAGACTTTTAATGTACTAAGGATGTAAGTATGAAGGACAGCTGTGAGCAAATGGCTTGGAGCGTCCTGCAGTCGCTGCTGCATTCCTTTTCTATATCGATGTCACAAAAGCCCCGATGTTCCACCTGCCATCAACAAACCCAGTCATTCTTTCACCAGAGTCTCAGAGAGCGAGAGAACAGACACAGAGGATCGGTAACAGACGTACAGGGTGTAACAGACAGGAGAATACATCAGACATTAGACTAGACAGAAGAGAAGGCAAAGGAAAAGAAGGATGAAACATTGATGGGATGTGCACCACATGGTCTGATTTGTGTTGAAGAAATATTATTGAAGACATAGTCTGAACAAAGACTGAAATCTCATTTTTCCTTTTTTCAAGTGTAGTCTCCAGGGGTCTGAGTGCCCTTGACACTTGAGGCTCCCCCACAAGACTCACCACTGGGGCCTGTCTCTGGAAAGGTCTTTGAAACAGTGAGTGATGAGAAAAAGGTGAAATAAGCGTTTATTTGAGTTAAAAGAGGTTTAACTAGTCACCTCATTTCATCTTCCTCCCCTACTGACAATTTTTTTTCCTGTTTCATCTGTTGTCAACTCCCCCGGTTTGAACGTCACCCCAAAATCGGTGATACGTGAGAGACCCCCCATTACATTCAGGCTCTTGTGTAAAATCACACTGAAAGAGATTCTCCTACAGCAGACAGTGTGGCTTTGAGAAGTAGTTCCAATAACAGGAAGGTTTTACTTGACTAATTGCAAAAAGACCAATCACACAGCATTTAGCTTGATGATGTGTACATTCACTGGTTGTACAGTAAACCCTCACTTTTATGCGGATTGTGGATTCGTGGATTCGTGGATTCAGCCTCACGCAGGTTTTTTCTGAGAACCGAACTGATAATGGATGCAGAAATCCCCACAATAACGCAGAAACTGCAAATATACCTTTATTGTCTTTTTTGGGGAAATAAATATGTATATATTTTGCATTTTAAACCTAAATTATCAAGAAACATAATTTACTAATTTTTTAACAAATATGAACGTAAATTCAGCTACATTTACATATAAAATATAACTGTATAAATCTGCTGTATTAAAGCCTGCTGTAGCATGTTGTAGCATGACTGCTCTGTCTTGTCTTCATATTTTAGTATTTCAAACTTTTTTCAACAGTTATCTCGGTTTATTTAGCATTAGTAAGCTGTGTCCTGTCTAAACATGTGGGTAGAGGGAGCTATTTCAACACTTCTTTTGTGTACGAGTCTTTGTTTTGGCTCGCCTCACACTGCTAATGCTAACACGTGCTGCTTTTAAGCAATTCCTCCGGAATAAATAAAGTGTTCTGATTCTGATTATTTATTTCTCTGCTGCTGCCATTTGCAGCTTCTGTGGCAGAATCTCCCATGTGGATCATTTCAGTGTTTCGTGTTTTGTCCTTCTTAAAATTAAATTAAAAAACATGGGTTTACTTTTACATTTTCTTTAAGGGTAACGCATTAAAATTGAGTTTAAAATGGGAGCAGATAAATTTAGGGTTTACACTATAAAAACAGGCATTTGTAGGTTTTTTTTTTTTTAACCAAAACACAACGACACGGTTTTTCACTATATGTGGGTGCTCTTGGAACATGAAAAGCAGGGGGTTACTGTACATAAGAGAGTTTTACTTGGCTCCCAACGAAATTCTTGAATTTTCCAACCCAAAACAACATCTGATTATATAAGGCTGTATGAGAATCAGAGGCTCACAGCTCACATTAGGATAGATACAAATGCTACCAGACTCAGATACAATGGGTTAGGGTTAGGGGCACCTAATCGAAAATGTTGACAGTCAAGTGAGGATTCTGAAATGTGTGGTGATTTTAGCTTGCAGTTTACATTAGGCAGCCCATGTCACTTTCTGAACAGATTGTCTGAGCCTGGAACTAACTGAGATGGAACAAAAACTCTCCTGGAGAAAGAATACAGCATCTGCACCCAAAATATTCTGCACTCATGCCCAGAATCCCAGAATTTATATACATTTTGGATGAGGACAACCTTAGCTCTGCAACAACACTGCAGCCTATTTTACAGACACCAGTATATCTTACATCACCAAAAGCCACAGAAGCATGTCTGTCAGACATTACTTAGCAACTAGAAGCGGCAGAGGCAAGTGTGTGTTAATTTAGGAGTGTTTCTGCAACTCTGAACGCTCGGGTAAACATGTCTGGGCTGAGAGAATGTCTTAGGATAGAAAAATGTGTGCATTTAAGTTTTCACCAAACTATTCCGTTTAAGCCTCCCTCGCTGTCAGAAGCTGTGCTCCGAGCTGATGGATGATCTGGATAAGTCTGTAATTAGGGCCTGTATTGAGTCAAACCCCAGCTGGAGCAGGAGGGCCGGGAAGATGGTGGCTGCTTGGCGCTTGTCACCTGACAGTGGGCCTGCTGGGATGCCGCCATAGAGCCAATGGTGGGCTAGAACTTTGGCCAAGAAAGTCATCTGCCAAACCGCACTGCCCGCAGGCAGACCAATGGCCGTGTTTCGAATCAGTCACAGTGACTGGTTCACTGCTCCCTATTAGATTCCATTCTGTGCCTACACAGATTGAACCAATAAATGTCAAAGTCTGCGTGACATTACGGAATCCCCTCTCTGTGCTCTGTTTTGCTTAGTTGCCTCTTCATGCTGTTTTCCCCTCCATTTTTCTCACCGAAGTGGAGAAGAGGGCGCAGAATTGAAACACAACACAAAGCGAGTAATTGACAGATTTTAAGGGACTGTCCCAGTGGGCACCTAATCGAAAACTCTTTAAAGAGTATGGAATAATTTATGGAAGGAGCCGGGCAGGGCGTGCAATACAGCAACAAGGCAATGCAAGGAAAAGCAACCCAGGGCAGAGGAGTAGAGATGCTATCATTTGGAACGTTTCCCAAGACGGCAGCCTGTTGCCCTTATGGAGCAGACCACTGCCAAGGCTTCCACTGGCCACTCTACCAAAGGCTCTCACGTACAGCAGGGTCCACCACCAAGAACACTCTTCGTTTAATCGGTATTAAAATCACACTTTTCTACCCACACTTGTTATTCTACTGTGCTTTAGCCCTCAGAAGTTGCAAAAAGTAAACAACCTAATTAGATAGTAACTAAGTGCCTAATTAGTACGTGAAAATACAGAAATCTGGGCAAAATGATCCATCAGTATCAATATTGTCATTATTTAGGGCACTTACCCTTTGCATCAGAGTGGGGCATCAAAGCTCAAGGCCGTTTCACACAGATACAGGGTTTTACAGCAAAAGTGACATTTTTGTAATTTAAAACCCGCATCCACTTTGCTATCCATTAAAACTGACATCTCGACTAAGCAATAAACAATAAGAATCATTCATAGAGCAAATCACTGCTGTATGTGTGTAAATGGGGCGTGAATAAACATGGACTGAATCGGTGCTCAGAACGCACACACTTACAAAATGGGAAAAACCAAGAATGCTACTTATTCGTTTTATCAGCAATGATCAATAAATCTACATAGTAGTCCTACTGACTAGTTCAGGAATTTACATAATCACAAGGGTTAATTATAGAGTTCAGTTCAATACGACTGAAACATTGTTTACTCTGTTTTTGGCCTTTGCAATGCTCTCCTGTTATTCCCCTTGTTTTCCTGCCTATGTTGTTGTTTACCTCTGCCATGTGTCTGTCTACCATCTGAGTTTGTTGTTGTTTTGATGTCAGTCTCTAGTCCCACCTCCTCTTTGTTCCTGCCTCCTCCGCTGCCCAGGTGTTCTCATTTCCCTCGTCAATATATGAATGTATGTGTGTGTATCTACAGTGTTCTTATATTTACTTATATATCCTCTCCACTCCATACATATACTCATTGTGGACATACATACAACTTGCCTAAGTCTACATTTAGTTTGCATATACAAATGTATATATTATACAATACAGGCTGTCCATCTTTTATATTTCTTGATTGATTTTATACTGTACTGTTGTAGCATTTTATTCTATTCTATTGTTTTCTTCATTTTTGCTGCTCTTTCTCCACTTTCTGCTGCGACGAAGCAAATTTCCCACATGGGGGACTAATAAAGGTTTATCTTATATTATCTTATGAACCCCTGGTGTTCCTCTGTTTCAGTCTGTTTTTGTGAATTCTTTGTATATTTTCCTGTTAAAGCCCTATTGCAGCGATCTCCGGTTTAATTCCTAGTTCAATCCGGTTTGAATTCCCTTAGTCTGCCGTGCCCATGTCTTCGTTAACCCTGGACCCCTCATTCTGCCTGCAATCCATAATCATTACAGAGATACAGTGGCGTCTCCGTTCCATCCTTTTTTTTTCGCTACAGCTAAAATGCACGGCTGAAAAAGTGCCTTACATTTATTAATTTACGTTTTCATTTTCAGTACATTAGAGCACCGGTTCCCATCCTGGGGTTCGGGCCCCCCTTAGGGGGGTGGGGGGTGCAGGATTTTGTCTGCATTGAGTTACCAAAATTAGAAATGCTCAAATTAAATTAATAAAGAGAGAAACGTAAACGTGTGTGTGTGTTGTGTGGGAGTGTATAAGAGTATAAGAGCAAAAAGCTACAACCGCTATTTATTTTTTGCAAATAAAAGTTTGTAGGGTAGGAGTTGGGGGTCCTGGCTTGTCTTGGACACAGGCAAGGGGGGCTTCAGGAAAAAAGGTTGGGATTAGAGCACCAAAAGGTGCAATGTTTGTGTCAGAATGCAGGCCGCGAAGCCCACACTCTGAACTCCCTCTAGGCATGGAGCAGGCCGAGACACAGGGATCCATGCTAACGTGTTTATTAAAAGAAAAGGTAAAACAGAAAACAGATAGGCGCGGTGGCCTCCCAGAACTCTAACAACAAGGCAGGAAGCAGGCAGGGGTGATGAGGTGATGGACACATGAGGAAAACCTAACAAACACAACCTTATATACACAGAAAATCAAGACGAAAAACACAGGGCAGGTGAAAACAAAGGAGACACGTGACACAAGAACAGAACGTCAAAATAAGAGCACAGAATCAGACAACCAGTAAAACAACTGAAAAGCTAATGGCCGCTGACCGAACCGTGACAGTTTGATACAAAAAAGTGTTAATTGCCTTCATAGTACCCTGATGTTTTATCCATATACACAAGCTAATATGTAACACCACAACAATATAATACAGTGAGATCGCAATGTGATACAATTCCATTCTAAATCGGTACATCCTTAGTAAACGCACTAGACTCCCAACGCACTCCCTGGGCTTCTCTGAAAGAGTGCTGGGAAAGTCGTGATAAATCAAATTTACACCTTCCTTCCTTGCTCCAAACGTAGTCAGCGACTGTAGACATGCTCTGACATGTTTTATACTGTGGCTGAAATAGTATTGTATTTGTGCTTCTATGATTTCTGATGCTGTATGAGACCCTTTTATCTAAAAGAATGGAGAAATATAAGTTGCACAGCTAACAGGAAGATGATGCATTTAAAACATCAGTTAGAGAAATAAAATGTAAATGAAGAGAGAGAACAGCACTATAAAGGTGATGGAATCGGAAGTACTGAAGCTGTGTTGCGCACCATAATGCCCTCAGACTTGTTTTATTGACTCCGCCGCACTGTGAACAGAATGTAGGCCACGCAGTGAAGACAGAGAGCACGTTTTCAGGAGCAAAGTGTAGCTGCGGCTGGCTCCGCTCCCCCACTATATTATAAATGAGATATAAAGAGACATGGCAAACAAGTGGAAGTCCTTTACTGAACTCGTCAGCCTCATCTCCAGTCCAGCCAATGAACTGCCTTGAGCTTCAACCTCACACTCCTCTGGCTCCCTCTCTCTACTGTCAACGTCCAAATTTTGTCTATAAACCACATAATCATATACAGCTACAATCTTTTCTCTCAGTTTCTTAATCTCTCTGTCTCTATCTCCCGCTCTCTCATGATTTGTCTCCTCTCTAAATCTCTTTTATTTTCTGTGCCTATAGTTTTCTCTCCCCTCTTAATCTCATACTGTCCCTCTTTCTGTCAGCCAGCATTCAAATTTAGTCTATAAACTAAGAAATAAACCATAATGAAATTTAGCTAAAAGCTGTCTCTCCCTCTCTAAATCTGTATTTTCCTTTTCTCTCAGTTACTCTCTCTCAATATCCCCCTCTCTCTTCCTTTCAATAACTCTCCTCTCTCAATATCTCTCTCTGCCTCCCTTCTTTCTCCCTCTGTCTCTCTCTCAGTATCTCTCTCTCCCTCTCTCTCTCTGTCAGTGTCCAAATTTTAAATAAACCCAAACTTATAAACAAAAATCGTGTACAGCTTCTCTCAGTTTCTATCCCCTCTCTCTCTCTCTCTCTGTCTGCATCTCTCTCTCTCTCTGTCTCTCTCTCTTTTTCTTTCTCTCTGTCTCTGTCTCTCTCTCTCTCTCTCTCTCTCTCTCTCTCTCTCTCTTTCTGTCTGTCTCTCTCCCTTTCTCCCAGTCTCTCTCTCAACATGCACATTTTGTGGATAAACCAAAATTTATAATCTACAATCATACATCTAATCTTAAGCAGACTGTCTTTTGTCTTTATCTGGCCCTCTGTCCTGGTCACCTGCCGGCCACTACACAAATGACCTCTTGGTTTGATGCCCATGTTGGTGCTGAGCACAGTGAGTACAGGCCGGCCTGGCCAGCACCATGCCATCGGCGTGACATCGCCGTGGCAACACCGCTCCACTGCCTCGCCAACCCCGCGCCGCCGAATGCCAACAGAGTGACATCACTGTGCCAACACCATGCCAACGACGGTTCATCGTCATGCCAACGCTGTGCCATCACCGTGGCAACACCTTGCCAAGACTGAGCCGTCAAACATCTTTCTGATCAAAGTATTTTTCGCTGAGAAGAAGCAGCAGGCAGCGCGGCCCTGAACGGTCCAGGCTAACCGCTGTTCGCAGCTCGAATTCTTTCACTCACCCAGCTGCAGACCGGCCGTTTCTCCTCAGCAGTAAACATGCAGCGGTATTCACTGGCTCACATGGGATCATTCAAAAAATGTGTGATATTTCTGCATCTCTGCTGCCAGGCTTGATTGGCAACATGATGTAATGCAAGTCAAACCACAGAGATATTCTTCCTTTGTGAATATCATTGCTTATTTCAATATTACTTATACACTACTGAGCTCTGCTACGTGTGATAACATACTTCTAACCACTGTTTGTGTTACTAGTAATTCACTTCACAGTATTGGTTGTGGCCGAGTGGTTAGGGAGATGCCCCTGCAATCAGAAGGTTGTGGGTTCGAATCCCAGCACTGCTAGTGTCATCACTCAAGTACCGTTCCCACACACTGCTCCCCGGATGCCCGTCGTTGGTGGCAGCCACTTGGTGAAGGGGTTAAATACAGAGAGAATTTCTCACTGTGTGCTGTAATGTGGGGAGTTCTCGTGTGACTATTAGGGGCCACTTTACTTGAATTCATTTATACTCCAGTTTTTGTGTATATCGCGTAGTGTATTTCATATTGAGGTGTATCTACGGATTAGTTATTGTATTTATTTAAAATGTATATTTTATATTGTTCTTTTCTTTGCGTCTGTGCAGTTACAAGATAAGCAAGTTTTTGGATTCTTGTACGGATTCTGACACCACTGCTATCTTAGAGGTTCATACTCAGCGCAGAATATATATTTTTTAGAATAATACTGCTTTCACAAACTGCAATTAAATGGCCAATAATATTTAATTGCAGTTTTTTAAAGCAGTATTTTTATTAGACTTTTTTAGAAACCTCTCCCTTATATTCCTCTATTCCTGATGCAACCCCATCTGTTGATGCTCAATCCGTGTCCTCCTTCCTCTAGCCCTTCACTAATGGTCAGTTTCTGACCACAGAACCGGTCTGAGCTGGATACTAAGTGGATGGTGGACTCCCAACCTAGTAGTTGCACTGACGTGTGTAAGAACCCCAGCAACACTGCTGGGCCTGATCAGAGCCACACTCACATCAGAGCCACACACACACTACCAGTAGAGGACCATGTCAGTGGCACCGCTGTGCTGAGAACAGGCCTTCACCCCAATAATATCTGGTCAGTGATCCCATGCTCAGAAGGAGGGTCGGAGTGGGACTGACACGCTGCTCACAACAACAGATGGACAGTAGCTATTCTGCTTTGTTAACTTTTATTTGGAAAGAAGTGAGGAACATTTGGTTTTTTACATGATATATCCACTTCAAAAGAGAAGTCTGTTGGTGCAAGCCTGGTGACAATTTAAGCATTAAATTATGGAGTTTAGCCACCATACGAGAGACACTAGCCTCATCAGTTCAGACGCCAGACTCTGCTGACTGACTACACACAGGGCGAGGGGAAAGTGGCGCAAATCGAAGAAGAAGGAAGAAGATTTGAGGAAGAATATTTGAAGAAATAAAGGAAGAAGAAAGAATATATGAAGAACGGTGAAGTGAAAAAAAGAGGAAGAAGAAGAAGGCAATGAAGAAGAAGAAGAAGAGAGAAAAGAAGAAGAAGAGGAACTGGGAGAAAAAGAAGACAAAGAAAAAGGAAAAGAAGAGGAAGAAGAAAAAGAAAAATAGGGAAAGGAAGGGGAACAAGAAAAAGACAAAGAAGAAGAAGGTGAAACTGAAGAGGAGGAACAAAGAAGACACAGAAAACAAATAAAAAAATAATAAGAAAAAAAACCTGTAACCTTTACTACGCATTAGAAAAAAAAAAGAAGAGGGAGAATAAAATGAAAAGGAAGAGGAAGAAGTGGAAGAAGAAGAAAAAGAAAGAGAAAGAATTAGATGTAAAAGAGGAAAATGAAGAAGATGAAAAAGGAAAAGGTAAAGAAGGCGACGATGGTGAATAAAAAAGATGCAGAAAAAGAGTACGATGAGGAAGAAGATGAAAAGGAGGAAGAAGACAATGAAGAAGAAAAATAAAGACAAAGATCTGGACGAAAAGGAAGAAGGTGAAAATGCAGAAGGTAAATAATGAGAAGAATAGAGCTTGCGATTTCAATGTTATCACTGATTTGAGTGACTGATCACTGATCAAACTGCCAGAGTGACTCATCTGTTTCTATAAGCCCACCGACTCCAGCTTCTCTCCTCCACCCCTCCACGCAGCAGCTGTACGGATTCCTGTCCTCCAACAGGGCTTTATGTAAAACGCTCGTCAGCTTTAGTGGTTTTGGGAGATACGTCACACTTGAGAAAAGTGCATTATAGGAGCGGAACGCATGCACTCCAGCTCCATTTCATGCTCATTTTCATATGTTTACTCCTCCGAGGGGGGCGCTGGGCTTCCAGGTGCGACCGTGCCGGAATAGAACATTATTCTCAGTTTCCAAGGAGACATTTGAATCGGGCGCAAAAGTGCCGATCATTCACGGCACTTTTCACGTGGCAGCCATTTTGGGCCTTTGTAAGATAGGGACCTCGCTGCCAGTTTCCAAGGAGACACTGGACGTCGATATAAAAGCTTCACCTTCGCCACGAAGGACCACGTATGTTCGGAAGCGACTTTCCGAGTCCGCTCCTCACGCCTCAGCGTCTCTGATCTTCTGCCTCCTCATCCGGCACAGGACGGGATGTTGCAGAAGAGGGTTATCGCTACGTTTATGGGCTTAAATTCCTCCCGTGAGTCTTATTATCACTGGCTTTGGCCGTTAAAGCCCTTTTCAAAACCTCTCTGCATAATTTGATTCAAGTTAATGTGGCATCCCAAGGCTTTTTCTGGGTTCTGCGCGAGCCGCATCAGTGCCAGTGTGTGTTACTATCATTATCCGGGTACACTAAAGAGAAAAGATTATTACATCAAAGATGAAAAGAGGATATTAAATTAAACCGAAAAATTAACTAATAAAAGTGTTCATAACGCAAAAGTCTTGAGCAATTGTTTTGTATACTGAATTAAGAAAAGAACTGAAAACAATTATAAGGAGAACAAAATAGAGGGAATTTCTGTGTGTGATGGGAACTAAATAAAAAATGTAGAAATGTGCAGCCTGCACTGACTACTGTATCACACTAGAGTAGAAAACAAACCAAAAAAAAACAAATTAAGTCGATACCTTCCAAAATCTTTTCCATAAAAAGCCTCTTAACTCACATTCAAATCTTGTTTAAGCTGGTGCAGACTTGTGAATGCGGTTTAGGACATGAAATGACTTGCTGTGAGCTACAAAAGTGAACAAAACTTCACAGTGCAACAGGGCCTGTTTTCACAAACCACCTCAAGAGCAGGAGAGATGATCTATAATCAATTTTGGACTGTTATAAATATGATAGAAGCTGACCCAAGATCAGTCCCTGGTGTTAACTAACATGCCTGTCAGTAGTGAAGAAGGTTTGTATGCTTTCATAGTCTCTGTAAGTCATACTGTGTCCTAAACCCCATCTGAGGCACCTCAGTGAAGACCTGGATCTGGGGTCAAGTGAGCTGATATTTAATGAAGTATTTTTTCAGGAAAAATTTAGAAGACTTTTGCCCTCTAATATTTCTGTTCTAAACTAAAGAAGCCAAATTTAGTCCCCAAACAAGCCTCGACTGATCGACTCCATCATCGTAAAGTTGTGTAAATTTATTTGAGAAAAAAAAAAATGGTTAGAACTGTGCTGTGTACCTGTTCGGGGGGGTGGAGAAGACCCCCAGTATGATGTCTCTGCCGTACATGCGTATGATGGGGCTGGTGGACTGCAGCAGGTTGAAGTAGAAGTGAGAGTCTCCTGGAATGGAGCAGTTCAGCCTGGCCTTCAGAAAAGACGTCCACTGCTTCTCCAGCACACGCTGAGAACCGCCCAGATCTCCTTTACACACGCGCGCCACGCGGGACACCATCACCTGAAACACACACACATTTAAGTGGATATGTAATACCATACTGTGGAATACTGTGGAACCCATATTTTCAATAATATAACACTGATTTGATTGTAATTTCATGTTACGCTATGTTATGCCATGCTATTATGATATGCTACATTATGTTACTATAAAATGTGCTCTACTCATTTTACTAAAGCTGTGAAACAACTGAAAGGCTCCAGGTTGGAGCAAGATAAGATTAACACTTAGTAGCCCCACAGAGTGGGAAATTTGCATTGTTAAGGCAAGAGCAGCAAAACAATGGAATAAACGTTAAACAGTGTAGTATAATAAGTGCACTGTACATATAATACAACAATATAAATATAGAATCTTGTGTGAAGGCAAATATAAGTAGGTCCTTTCACTGGGAAGTCCCACATTTATCCAGGACTGGTAGTCAAAATCTGGTGTCTTAGACTACCAGTCTCTGATGGCTCTCCCCCTCCTCCCATCACTCAGGGTGATACTAACTAGCACAGCTGTCTATTAGTCAGTTCAACAGAACTGGCAGTTAGTGTTCTCCTCCAAGGGTTGAGATGTCTGGTGACATAAACGATATAAAAAATGTGGTGCTGCTTCATGTGAGGTGTAGTAAGCATGTGCTGCTAGCAGGTAGGCTCGGACATGAAAAAAATCAAGAAAATTATAGAAAATTTAGATTTTTAGAGTCTAAAATGATGAACAGGGCTGCAGTGGATTTGAAAACAAAAGAAAATGCTGCATCACAAAAATGATTAACTAACCACAAAAAATCATGACTTTTTATGATTAATTTTCCAAATTCAGCAAATGTGCACATTTGAATAGAGCAAGTTTGAAGAATTCATGAACAATTACCTTCTCCAGATAGTTGAACTCCATAGCCATCTCTCTGAAGAAGAAGTAGATATGAGGTCCCCATTCTACGGCACTCACAAAGTAGGGCTCTGAAAGACACACACACACACACACACACACAGAAATGCCAGTAAGATGTTACGAACTGTGTGGGTACCGACTATTTACTATTGTTTTTGTTGAATTCTCAAATATA